>PVKP010006662.1:0-81669 GCA_004027715.1 Plecturocebus donacophilus | reverse complement strand
TCAAGAAGAGCAATCCCAAGGCACATAATCGTCAGATTCACCAGAGTTGAAATGAAGGAGAAAATGCTAAGGGCAGCCAGAGAGAAGGGTCGGGTTACCCACAAAGGGAAGCCCATCAGACTCACAGCAGATCTCTCAGCAGAAACCCTACAAGCCAGAAGAGAGTGGGGGCCAACATTCAACATCCTTAAAGAAAAGAACTTTCAACCCAGAATTTCATATCCAGCCAAATTAAGCTTCATAAGCGAAGGAGAAATAAAATCCTTCACGAACAAGCAATTACTCAGAGATTTCGTCACCACCAGGCCTGCTTTACAAGAGCTCCTCAAAGAAGCACTAAACATAGAAAGGAACAACCAGTACCAGCCACTCTAAAACATACCAAATGGTAAAGAGCATCGACACAATGAAGAAACTACATAAACTAACGGGCAAAACAGCCAGCTAGCATCAAAATGGCAGGATCAAATTCACACATAACAATATTAACCCTAAATGTAAATAGGCTAAATGCCCCAGTCAAAAGACACAGATTGGCAAAGTGGATAAAAAGCCAAAGCCCATCAGTGTGCTGTATCCAGGAAACCCATCTCGCATGCAAGGATACACAAAGGGTCAAAATCAAGGGATGGAGGAAGATTTACCAAGCAAATGGAGAGCAAAAAAAAGCAGAAGTTGCAATTCTAGTCTCTGATAAAATAGACTTTAAACCAACAAAGATCAGAAGAGACAAAGAAGGACATTACATAATGGCAAAAGGATCGATGCAACAAGAAGAGCTAATGATCCTAAACATATACGCACCCAATACAGGAGCACCCAGATACATAAAGCAAGTTCTTAATGACTTACAAAGAGACTTAGACTCCCACACAATAATAGTGGGAGACTTTAACACTACACTGTCAATAATAGACAGATCAACAAGACAGAAAATTAACAAGGATATCCATGACTTGAACTTAGACCTGGACCAAGCAAACCTAATAGACATTTACAGAACTCTCCACCCCAAATCCACAAAATATACATTCTTCTCAGCACCACAACACACCTACTCTAAAATTGACCACATAATTGGAAGTAAATCACTCCTCAGCAAATGCAAAAGAATAAAAATCATAATAAACAGTCTCTCAGACCACAGTGCAATCAAGTTAGAACTCAGAATTCAGAAACTAACTCAGAACCGTAGCGATTCATGGAAATTGAACAACTGGCTCTTGAATGTTGACTGGATAAACAATGAAATGAAGGCAGAAATAAAGATGTTCTTTGAAATCAACGAGAATGAAGACACAACATACCAGAATCTCTGGGACACATTTAAAGCAGTGTCTAGAGGAAAATACATAGCAATAAATGCCCACAAGAGAAGCAAGGAAAGATCTAAAATCAACACCCTATCATCAAAATTGAAAGAGCTAGAGGGGCAAGATTAAAAAAACTCAAAACCTAGCAGAAGACAAGAAATAACTAAGATCAGAGCAGAACTGAAGGAGATAGAGACACAAAAAACCCTTCAAAATATCAATAAATCCAGGAGCTGGTTTTTCGAAAAGATCAACAAAATAGATAGACCACTAGCCAGATTAGTAAAAAAAGAAAAGAGAGAATAATCAAATGGATGCAATATAAAACAATAAAGAGGATATCACCACAGATTCCACAGAAACACAAGCCATCATCAGAGATTATTATAAACAACTCCATGTGCATAAACTAGTAAACCTGGAAGAAATGGATAAATTCCTGGACACTTGCATCCTCCCAAGCCTAAACCAGGAAGAAGTCAAAACCCTGAACAGACCAATAACAAGGGCTGAAGTTGAGGCAGCAATTAATAACCTACCAACCAAAAAAAGCCCAGGTCCAGATGGGTTCACAGCCAAATTCTACCAGACATACAAAGAGGATCTGGTACCATTCCTTCTGAAACTATTCCAAACAATCCAAAAAGAGGTAATCCTTCCCAAATCATTTTATGAAACCAACATAATCCTGATACTGGGATTATGGGATTAACATAATCCTGACTCTGGGAGAGACTCGAAAAGAAAACTTCAGGCCAACATCCATGATGAACATAGATGTGAAAATCTTCAATAAAATACTGGCAAACTGATACCAACAGCACATCAAAAAGCTTATCCACCATGATCAAGTAGGCTTCATCCTGTGGATGCAAGGCTGGTTCAGCATATGCACATCTATAAACGTTAATTCACCACATAAACAGAACCAAAGACAAAAACCATATGATTATCTCAATAGATGCAGAGAAGGCCTTTGGCAAAATTCAACAGCACTTTATGCTAAAAACCCTCAATAAACTAGGTATTGATGGAATTTATCTAAAAATAATATAAGCTATTTATGACAAACCCACAGCCAATATCATACTGAATGGGCAAAAACCAGAAGCATACCCTTTGAAATCTGGCACTAGACAAGGATGCCCTCTCTCACCACTCCTACTCAATATTGTATTGGAAGTTCTAGCCAGAGCAATCAGGCAAGAAAAAGAAATAAAGGGTATTCAATTAGGAAAGAAGGAAGTCAAATTGTCTCTATTTGCAGACGACATGATTGTATATTTAGAAGACCCCATCGTCTCAGCCCAAAATCTCCTGAAACTGATAAGCAACTTCAGCAAAGGCTCAGGATACAAAATCAATGTGCAGAAATCACAAGCATTCCTATACAACAATAACAGACTTAAAGAGAGCCAAATCAAGAACAAACTGCCATTCACAACTGCTACAAAGAGAATAAAATACCTAGAAATACAACCAACAAAGAACGTAAAGGACCTCTTCAAGGAAAACTACAAACCACTGCTCAACGAAATCAGAGAGGACACAGATGGAGAAACATTCCATGTTCATGGTTAGGAAGAATCAATATTGTGAAAATGGCCATACTGCCCAAAGTAATTTACAGATTCAACGCTATCCCCATCAAGCTACCAACGACCTTCTTCACAGAACTGGAAAAAAACACCTTAAACTTCATATGGAACCAAAAGAGAGCCTGCACAGCCAAGTAAATTCTAAGCAAAAGGAACAAAGCTGGAGGCATCACACTACCTGACTTCAAACTATACTACAAGGCTACAGCAATCAAAACAAAATGGTACTGGTACCAAAACAGAGACATAGAGCAATGGAACAGAACAGAGGGCTCAGAGGCAACACCACACATCTACAACCATCTGACCTTTGACAATCCTGACAAAAACAAGCAATGGGGAAAGGATTCCCGGTTTAATAAATCATGTTGGGAAAACTGGCTAGCCATGGGCAGAAAGCTCAGACTGGACCCCTTCCTGACACCTTACACTTAAAATTAACTCCAGGTGGATTAAAGACTTAAACATAAGACCTAACACCATAAAAACCTGAGAAGAAAATCTACGCAAAACCATTCAGGACATAGGCATAAGCAAGGACTTCACGACTAAAACACCAAAAGCATTGGCAACAAAAGCCAAAATAGACAAATGGGACCTAATCAAACTCCACAGCTTCTGCACAGCAAAAGAAAGTTATTAGAGTGAATTGGCAACCAACAGAACGGGAAAACATTTTTACAAACTACCCATCTGACAAAGGGCTAATATCTAGAATCTACAAAGAACTAAAACAGATTGACGAGAAAAAAAGCCCATTCAAAAGTGGGCAAAGGATAATGAACAGACACTTTACAAAAGAAGACATATATGAGGTCAACAAACATATGAAAAAATGCTCATCATCACTGGTCATTAGAGAAATGCAAATCAAACTACATTGAGATACCAGCTCATGCCAGTTAGAATGGTGATCATTAAGAAATCTGGAGACAACAGATGCTGGAGAGGATGTGGAGAAATAGGAACACTTTTACATTGTTGGTGGGAGTGTAAATTAGTTCAACCATTGTGGAAAACAGTGGGGCGATTCCTCAAGGATCTAGAAACAGAAATTACATTTGACCCAGCAATCTCATTACTCGGTATATATCCAAAGGATTATAAATTGTTGTATTATAAAGACATATGCACACGTATGTTCACTGCAGCACTGTTTACAATAGCAAAGGCTTGAAACCAACCCAAATGTCCATCAAGGATAGCCTGGATAAAGAAAATGTGGCACATATACACCATGGAATACTATGCAGCCACAAAAAACGATGAGTTTATGTCCTTTGTAGGGACATGGATGAATCTGGAAACCATCATTCTCAGCATAGAAAATCAAACACTGAATATTCTCACTCATAGGCGGGTGTTGAACAATGAGAACACATGGACATAGGGAGGGGAGCATCACACACTGGGGTCTGTTGGGGGGGAAATAGGGGAGGGACTGTGGGGGGTGGGGAGTTGGGGAGGGTTAACATGGGGAGAAATGCTAGATATAGGTGATAGGGAGGAAGGCAGCAAACAACACTGCCATGTGTGTACATTTGCAACAATCTTACATGTTCCTCACATGTACCCCAAAACCTAAAATGCAATAAGAAAAAAAAAAAAGGAAAACAAAATGCTAGAAAAAAATACAAAATGTTAACAGTTGTCAATGCTGGCTGCTGTAAACATAGACATTGTGTTACTTTAGTCTGTATTTTTTATCTATCTCAACTAAATTAACAGAGAAATTTAAAAACACTAGTGTTATATGCAAATGAGTCAACAATGGCAAAATAATAATGAGATACATAGAAGGTGACTAACTTTTAATGGTGAATACTGGATCCAAACACAAGTTTGAAAATTTTGATTTCAGAAAAAAACACAAAACTTAAGGGATGAATGAAAAACAGACAAAATGAAACAGGGTAATAAGGACAATATTAAATAACAAAATCTACTTTGAATAAGGAAATCTTTCCAGTTACAGACTATTTAAAAATCTTTCACATATCCCATCTGTTGTTGTTAAAGAATATAAAAAGAATAAAATTTTAAAGGAAGTACAGTGAGTACTGAAAAAGCTAAGTAAAAAAGGAAAGAAAAAATGTAAATATGGGATCACACAATGAAATCACAAAGTTTGGCAGTATAGAACAAAACAGTGTATTATCCATTTTCTATCTAGTATTTTGATATCTGGTCCTAGTTCCATAACTGGTATAAATTTTAATATTTTTTATGATAAACATTTATAATAAAAATATGGCAGCCTACTTTTTCTACCAGTCTCATATTTGCAATTTTTCCTCTTTGGACTGGCTGATCTCTGAGCACCCTTTTAACTCTAAAATTGTACTGGTAATTAGAACACTGCCTTCCACAGAGCTGTTTCAATGACTAGATAGACAATCATTTTGCACTATTAAATAAATAGAGATTTCAAAGGATACTGGGTATGATAGGCACAGATAAAAAATATTAAATGAGCTAAAATTTCGGTCATATAAAAATACATAAATACCATTCGGAGATGTTTATTTGGCCAATAAATATAATTAACTCCTACTAAAGGATGAGGCACCTGTGGCTACTCGATAAATACTGATGTGAAGATGATTAAAGTAATATCGTCTTACATTACATCGCCTGAGTCTGAACCAAATAAATCAATACATAAATACTTCTGGGAAAAATCAAAACCACGGAAAAATGTTACCTTTCCAACAATCTATTTTACAGAGACCCATAGCTTATAACAGCTTTTATGCTGTGTGCATCAAGATCATCTATTACACAAAACATTTTTCTCCCACCCCCTCTACTGGCAAAGCCCCAGCATCGCGAGTGAGTTGCCAGGATGGACTCCCCGCTTTCCCGTCTCCGTCTTCCTTAGAGCATCAGGTATCTAACAACTGACATCACCTGGGCACCTGACCAGCTGACCTTAGTTTCCAGGAGCCAGATCTGTGCCGTGGGGCCGAGTTCCCGGCCTGGGGAACAGGATCTGTGTGCGGAGCCCCTCGCGGGGCTGTGCATTCTGCAGTCCACGCACATTTACTATGTTTTGTTTTTATCCATCGGTTGCCAATTAGTTTCTAAGGAAGACATTCCCATTACAAAATAATAGCGAAATAAAAATAAACACCACTTTAAAAGGAGGCCAGCAGGGAAGCACCTGAGGGCTGTTCGAGTGATTGGCCGCCGCCCCTATTAGGAGCGACCTCCACCACCGAGGAAAATCACCCCAACGAGCCGCAGGCCGACGCGCTTCTTCACAACAGCGAGCGTGGCCGGGAGGCGCCCTTCGGCTACAGTAGACCCGGCCACACCAGAAACAGCTTCTCGCTGGTTTTGCCTGGACGAAGGCCAGAAGAACCCCGAGCAGGGCTTCGCCCCTGAGAAGGCCGCAGGCAACGGCCGGGGTCCCAACGAGAACCGAAGAACCGAGGAGGCCAGCAAGGCCCTGAGAGGCTGCGCGCGCGCGTGGCCGGCGCCTCTCGCCGCGCCCCCGGCTCCTGGCGTCTCCATGGGAACCCGGGATTTGGCCTCTGGGCCTGACCGTCACGTGAGGGAGAAGAGGGGCAGGCGGGAGGCCGCAGACGCTTACCGCGACGCCGGAGCCGCGAGGTGACGTTCCTCCGCCGCCTCGGGTCGCTTCGGCCGCGCGGGGGTCCGTCCCGGCACCCGTTCCGGCCGCCGCCCGCGAGCCCCGCGCCGCCTCCGGGCCGCTCCAGCAGCTCGGGGCCCTCCGCATCCGTGCGTGGAGGTGTCTGGCTCCCTCTGCGGGAGGCGGGAGATTTAAACTGCGCGGTCTCGCGGCCGCGTTCGCCCCCCTCGGGCGCCGGCCTGACCTCGCCGAGGGCCCGACTGGGTCCGCCCTTGAATGAACTCGGGAACCCTCTCTATACCTCCTTTCCCATTTCCTCCTTACTTAATAAAGTCAAATGACAAACACCACGCCGGTCAGAACATCACGAGGAGGAGCTGCGTGTGAGCCTTCTGAGGCGCGGGGAAGTGAAAGGCATTAGCACATGGCCCTCCCGGCTCCCTCTCAGCCCCCGCGGCACCTGCCGGGCCTTCCGGGGTCGCTCCTGAATCCTCGGGCGCTCCTCAGCTCAGCACCACTGCTCCCTAAGCGGAAAGCGTTCGCGCGCTATATTTAATTCTCGTGTTAAAGGTTTAAAGAGTTGTAAATTAACAACTGTTCATAACCAGTCTCAAATGCACAAATCCATATCCATAATGTTTGTGATAAATGAATCTTCAGGAGTAAAAGGTAAAATCGAATCCTGAAAGTCTCAGGAAAAAAAAAAAAAGGCAAAACTAGGTTACCACTGGTGGGAGATAATTTAATAAACTCAAACTGCATTCTTTTCAAAGATGACTCCAAAACTTAAAACTTTCCTAAAACAGAATATGAATTATTGATAATTACAACTGTGACACATAGGATAGCAAAGAATTAAAAAGTTACACTCGAGGTGATAACTAGGCTGTATGATCACAAAAGACAATGATGGGGTGAGATTCCAGAATATTAATAGTACAAAATACTCACCTTAACCTGGAAAGTATAATTTTAGAATAGGAAAAGTGGCAAGCTACAGAGGGTTAATTTGACTGAAAACATTAAATGTCTTTAGACTTTTACCCTGAGATATTTGGATTTCAAGAAATAGGCAAATACCTGAAATTATGGGCAAAATTTTGGTTGTCTTTTTTTTTTTTTTTTTTTTGAGGAAAGAGTCCAGAGCCTTCCTCAGAAGGGTAAAAATTAGCGTTTGGCAAACATGGGTGATTGACATATTTCCTTTGATGGCTTTCCTGACTCTTACTAAATGTGACATTCTACTAAGGGGCATACTGCTGTCTGGCTGTAATGGTCTACCTGCCTGTCTTCCACATTAGATGCTGGGCTGCTTCAAAGTTACTCCACCCTTACGCCTTTCTGCAGCCTTGTCACCCACCTAGCACAGTGCCTAATACAAACTAGGTCTTGAAAGAACGTTTAGTCCATCAATGAATGAACTGAAACGAAGATAGCTAATTAACAACTGAAGAATACATTATAAAATCTCTGAAAAGAACAGATCATCTTTCTCATTCAAGGAATAAATAACATGGCAAGTGAAATGACTTTCAAATGTTACTATGCCCCATGGTAAAGTTCTTGGGGTATTTTAGAAAATGTTCCAACAAGATGAAGTTTAAGTCAAGAGAACAGTAAACTATTATCTTCTTCAGCTCAATCTGAGGCCGAGTAAAGTCGTCCAAGGAATACATCAGGAAGTCAAAATAGTGGCTATGGGCTGGGCTTATTGCTTTTATTCACCTAACTGGGGAAAATTACAGAAAGATACAGTGTCTCCAAGCCATCAATGAAGTGTACCATTTACATATTATCACTTTTTCTTCACAAATCACTAAGCAAAGATGCCACAGTGTAGGAATAGTATCAGCAAATAATGTAGAGCTAGCTACTGATGCTCCTCCTGGACAGGAATCAAGTCTCACTCATATTTCATAAAAGTCTATGGAATGAATTAATCTTCCTTTAGCTGTTGGATTGATAAAATGTTTAAATGGCTTGCACTAGGACCAGTGTGGTAGCTCACGCCTATAATCCCAACACTTCGGGAGGCTGAGGTGGGTGGAGCACTTGAGGTCAGGAGTTTGAGAACAGCCTGGCCAATATGGTGAAAGCCTGTCTCTATTAAAAATTCAAAAATTAGCCCCGTGTGGTGGTGTGTGCCTGTAATCCCAGCTACTTAGGAGGCTGAGGCATGAGCATCGCTTGAAACCAGGAGGCGGAAGTTGCAGTGAGACGAGATCGTGCCACTGCACTCCAGCCTGGCAACAACAGAGCAAGATTCTACTTGCACTAGTCCCTTAACAAAATGAGGCAGCTCAGTCATTACAATTTAGTTTCGCATAAAACCTCTTTAGAAAATGAAATAATTTAACACCATTAAAATACTTTTGAATTTCATTTAGAATTACATTTATTGAAGGATCATTTAACTTTCTATCAACACATAAGACACTTACTTATACTAAGAAAAAAAGGGTTTTCCTCCGTTGTAGACTTCTATAAGCTAACTAGACAAGAACATTAGATGACTTGGAATACAGGGCTCCACAAATGGGATCCAAACCTAGAGTCTTAGTTTCTTTAGAGTAATGGTCTTGGCTGGCATAGTGGCTCATGCTTGTAATCCTGGCACTTTGGGAGGTGGATCACAAGGTCAGTTCGAGACCAGCCTGGCCAAAATGGCGAAACCCCGTCTCTACTAAAAATAAAAAAAAATTAGCAGGGCATGGTGGCACGTGCCTGTAGTCCCAGCTACTGGGGAGGGTGAGGCAGAATTGTTTGAACCTGGGAGATGGAGGTTGCAGTGAGCCTAAATTGCGCCACTTCACAACACTGCAATCCAGCCTGGGTGACAGAGCGAGACTCTGTCTCCAAAAAAAAAAAAAGTAATGGTCTTCAATTTTATTTTTATGCACACCTCTGGTTAATCTCCCAAATAAAACCTCAGTTGATATTAGAAAACATCAAAAATGATTCTAGTTTTACTAAGGATTAGAGGTCTATTGAATCTGACATCATAGAAAAAGCTCTATTTCAAGGCCCTCCAGTTCCTTTGTAGCCTGTTGGCTTTTACTGAAGATCTCAGGAGTGGCATTGTAGGTCAGTAACAGCGGGGTTGTGTACAGCTATTTTCCCAGATACCCACATCAGTAATTACTTAGATATTGAAAGCTAAACATACTGTGTCTTCCCTACTACATTTTTGTTTATTCAAGTAAAGCTAGACACAGTATTAGATTTAGACACAATTCTAGAATTACAATTATTAAGATGATTTTAAATGTGAAATGTTACAGACATCATTGTAAAAGTACTTCCTCTCCCTGAAACAACCACTGAACTTAATCTGGTATTAAGACCCAGGCATATTATTACAGTTTCACTAACCATAGATAGAATTGTTTGACATGTTTCTAAACTTTGTATCAGATTGTACCTAACAAGATAATTTATCTGTAGTCTTTTTTTTTTTTTCCTTTTTTTTGAGACGGAGTCTCTCTGTTGCCAGGCAGGAGTGCAGTGGCACGATCTCGGCTCACTGCAACTTCTACCTCCCAGGTTCAAGTGATTCTCCTCAGCCTCCCGAGTGGCTGGATTACAGGCACGCTCCACCACACTCAGCTAATTTTTGTATTTTTAGTAGAGAAGGGGTTTCACCATGTTGGCCAAGATGGTCTCGATCTCTTGACCTCATGATCTGCCTGCCTCGGCTTCCAAAAGTGCTGGGAAAACAGGCGTAAGCCACCGTGCCCGGCCTATCTGTAGTCTTTATTACTCAGAGGTATGTTGCCCAGCTCCATTAATTGGCTACATACCTTCACACTAGGTACTTAACCTGTCTGGATTGTGGTTTCCTTTAAATAACATGAATGATGTAATTCAATTAAATAAATAATAGGATAATTTCTAAAATTCATTTTTGCTCCTATACAATTTCTACTAGAATATACAGAAATGGATCTTTAAAGTATACATATATTATTACAGTAATACATTTAGTAGTATACTAAAATTGAAATTAATTTTAAAGGCAAAAACATGCAAAGCTGAACACATTATGGTAATTTAGTACCCATGTCACTTAAATACATATAACCTTTCTGTTAGGTAAGTGAAGACACTTCCATGCTCATTCTTTCCATTTATAAAAATATCATTCTTGTGCATAACAATTGACAAAATCATACCAGTTAAGAGCTTGAACTCTAAACTCAGATAAGTCCAAGTTCAAATCCACTGCCATTTCTTGCCTGCATGACTGTTCAAAACCTAAATCTCTCTAACACATATTTTTCTCTTCTTTAAAATGCAAATTTAATTAGGTTTAATTCTATAAAACCAGCCAACCAAAAAAATTTATCTCCTAAATTATAATAAAGATGTATTTGTGGCTGGGTGTAGTGGCTCACACCTATAATCCCAGCACTTTGGGAGGCCAAGGTGGGAGGATCATTTGAGGTCAGGAGTTCAAGACCAGCCTGACCAACACGGTGAAACCTCATCTCTACTAAAAATACAAAAAAAAAAAAAAAAAAAATTATCTAGACGTGGTGGTGCATGCCTGTAATCTCAGCTACTGGGGAGGCTGAGGCAGGAGAATCTGAACCCAGGAGACGGAAGCTGCAGTGAGCTGAGATCGTGCCACTGCATTCCAGGCTGGGTGACAGGAGACTGTCTCAAAAAAAAAAAAAAAATATATATATATATATATATATATATATATATATATATATATATATATATTTGTTCAGGCTGGATGCAGTGGCTCATGCCTGTAATCCTAGCACTTTGGGAGGCCAAGGTGGGATGACTGCTTGAGGCCAGGAGTTTGAGTACAGCCTGGTCAACATAGCAAGACTCCATCTCCATAAAAATAAAATAATTAAAAAAAATTTTTTAAATACACTTTGGGAGGCCAAGGCAGGCGGATCACGAGGTCAAGAGATGGAGACCATCCTGGCCAACATGGTGAAACCCCGTCTCTACTAAAAATACAAAAATTAGCTGGGCGTGGTGGTGTGCGCCTGTAGTCCCAGCTACTCAGGAGGCTGAGGCAGGAGAATTGCTTGAAACCAGGAGGCGGAGGTTGCAGTGAGCCGAGATTGTGCTATTGCACTCCAGCCTGGCGCCTGGCGACACAGTAAGACTTTGTCTCAAAAAAATTAATAAATAAAAATTTAAAAATAAAAATAAAAAAGTAAGCTGGGTGTCGCAGCATGCACTTGTAGTCTCAGCGACTCAGGAAGCTGGGGCAGGAGGATCCCTTGAACCTAGGAGTTGAGCCTAGACGGCAGAGCTAGACTGTCTTGTAAAAAGAGATACATTTGGCTAATATAACAAAATACTATTATTGTGTGTGATAATCTATAATAGTCAAAAATGTGAACAATGAAGTGACTAAAATGTTCCTGCTGTTTTTACACCTGGCAGTTTCTGGCTAGTAAAATCTAGATTCTAATTAGTGGCCTTTTAAATAAAAAAGATACGAATTGAATATCCCTTGCATATAGTCTTAAGATGTCATATTTTTTCCGGTTGCCTGACCATTTGGCATTTGGCAACAACAACAAAAAAAGAAAAAAGAAAAAAAGAAATGTCACATTTTTTCCTTTTAGAAGCCATAGTAGGATCTATTAAAAATCAGTATTGTTGGCCAGGCACAGTGGCTTGCCTATAATCTCAGCACCTAGGGAGGCTGAGGCATGAGGACTGCCTGAGACCAAGAGTTCATGACCAGCCTGGGCAACACAGCAAGACTCTGTCTCCAAAAAAAATTTTAAAATCAGCCAGACGTGGTGACGTGTGCCTACAGTCCTAGTTACTCAGGAGGCTGAGGTGGGAGGATCCCTTGAGTCCAGGAGTTCAAGGCTGCAGTGAGCTACAATCAGGCCACTGCACTCCAGCCTGGGCAACATGGTGAGACCCTGTCTCTAAAAAATAAAAACAATTTTTCAAAAAATTTAATATTTTCCTTATCTTTGTTATATATAATAAACTGTTACATTTTTCCAAAACTACAATACATCAAAAAAGAATTTTAGACTGTGTGAACAGATTTCAATGTTATTATCAGGAATTTCCAGATGGTGTTTATTTTGTTTTGCAGGGTTGTTTGTTCAATTATACAATTATGTGCATTTTATATCAATTTAAACTTTTGTTTGTTCTTTCTCCAACATTATACTAGGAAGCATTCTAATATTATGCCTTATTGACAAGAGTTCCAAAATGGTTATTCTAAATTCAAAGGAAAGGAAAAGAAAATACTGATCTCACAGAAAAGCTATGATTTTCTATAAAGGCGTGAGTCACCATGCCTGGCCAAGGAATTTCTTAAAACTTTGTGTGGGCTGGGTTTGGTGGCTCATGCCTGTAATCTCAGCACTTTGGGAGGTCCAGGCGGGCAAATCACTTGAGCCCAGGAGTTCGAGACCAACATAGGCAACATGACAAAACCCTGTCTCTATAAAAAAAATTGGCCAGGTGTGGTCCCAGATACTTGGAAGGCTGAGATGGGAGGCTGGCTTGAGCCCAGAAGGTGGAGGTTGCAAGTTTGCACCATTACACTCCAGTATGGGTGACATAGTAAGACCCTGTCTCTACAAAACAAACAACCAACCAAAAATACAACCTTTGATAAAAGAGCAAGCATCAACATTTTAAAGAACTGCACTACTGGTCCACCGTGGTGGCTCACGCTTTTAAGCCCGACACTTTGGGAGGGCAAGGCGGGCCAGATCACAAGGTCAGGAGATAAGAGACCATCCTGGCCAACATGGTGAAACCCCATCTTAAAAATAAATAAATAAATAAGAACTGCACTATGATGGCAGGACAGCATAACTAGTACTGGTCAGCAGGTTCTGAGGACTGTATTGCCACGTTCCTAGCTTTTCCCAGCTCTGGGAAAGCAGCACCACTCATCTGCCCATTCAAGTGATTCTTAGGAACAAGTAAGTCTATGTAAAGCAGGCTTCTCTGGTGTTCTGGTGGAGGAAAGGGGACGACTGAAATGTAGTTTCTTGGCTTCTGAGAAAAAGGGGGAACAATATGTTATAAGAGGACTGAATTTTCTAGGCTTGTATTGACCTCTCATATTCTTTCTGTTCAGGGAGTAAGATCTAATCACTTGAGTTAACTAAGGAAAGGACTTCGGCAGGGATTGATCAGAGACAATCCTTGTCTAAGAGAGTTGGTCACTTACATTAAATCTATCCCAAGGGAAAATGCCTGAACTATGAATGTATTCTGCTGTGGAACCAGTATTGGGATTAGGTGAGGACCAGTTCTGGATGCCATTTCTTTCTCTGTCTACTGCATTGGATATATAGGTTTCTTTACCTTTACTTTAACCATCTAGTTTATATAGACTACATCTGGTCAGTCCAGGTTGGTGAGTTAAGAAAGACATTTTAAATAATTGCCCTTAAGGATCATTCAAAGACCATCCGAAACAGGACTAACCATTCATCTTTGTCCTCTCAAAGTTAGATTTCCAGAGACTACAAATACAATAAAATTTATACCAATTAGCATAAAATGAGAAAAACAAGGATTCTGTGCATGACTTTTCTAGCCACCTTTATTCACTTTTTTGACATTAAAATGTACTGTAAGAAATGATAACTGGAGCTCTGACTCTTGGGTCTATATAGAATTGAGGACCATATCCCAGGGGTGGAGGGAGGCTAGAATCCTAAGGAATGTGAAGCAAAAACTACACCAGTCCTGGACTGCCTCTGGTTTTCTACATATGAGAATTAAACTCCTAACTGGTTCAATATACTGTTTAGCTCTCAACAGTAGCCAAGTATAGATACTGTTTCCCAGACTTCTGCAATAGGAATATCATTTGAGATGTAATACCATCTAATAATGAGACCAAATGTATTTCCCAAATATTACTAAAAGTTTGTGAATGTTTTACTTAAGGAATATCAATCCATTAATGATGGAAATAACATTTTAAAAATATATATTTACATTAAATATTTTTATATAACACATGCATAAAGACAAATGCTAATTTCATAAAATTTGTAGGATCTTTATCTAATACTGATGAAAGGTTTTGTCTAAAGAATTTATTCTTATCTACACATGAGGATAGGTTAGGAGGTTACAATGAAAACTGTATGCAATTTCTAAAAGATCGCACATATATTTAATTTAAAGTGCCTCCCTTAAAATATCTCAATAAATTCCTTAAAAATCAGCAATCTACATTTTTTTTTTTTTTTTTTTGAGATGGGAGTCTCACTCTGCTGCCCAGGCTGGAGTGCAGTGGTGTATCTCAGATGAGTGCAACCTCTGCTTCCCAGGTTCAAGCGATTCTCCTGTCTCAGCCTCCCAAGTAGCTGGGACCACAGGCCTGTGTCATCACACCTGGCTGTTTTTTTTTTTTTTTTTTAAGTAGAGACAAAGTTTCACCATGTTGGCCAGGCTGGTCTCAAACCCTGACCTCAGGTGATCCACCTGCCTCGGCCACTGAACATGCTAGGATTACAGGTGTGAGTCACCACACCCGGCAGAATCGACATTGTTTTGTTGTTGAGACGGAGTCTCCCTCTTGTCGCCCAGGCAGGAGTGCAATGGTGCAATCTCAGCTCACTGCAACCTCTGCCTCCCGGGTTCAAACAATTCTCCTGCCTCAACTGCCCCAGTAGCTGGAATTACAGGTGCCCCAGGACCATGTCCAGCTAATTTTTGTATTTTTAGTAGAGGCTGGGTTTCGCCATGTTGGCTAGAGTGGTTTCAAACTTCTGACCTCAGGTGATCTGCCCACCTTGTCCTCCCAATGTGCTGGGATTACATGTGTACACCAACATGCCTGGCCTACATCTGGACAAGTAATTACTGGATTTCCAATATATTCTTTTATAGCATTTCAAAAACAAATCTTAATTTGGCCAGGCGCAGTAGCTCACACCTGTAATACCAGCATTTTGGGAGGATGAGGTAGGTGAATCACGTGAGGTAAGGAGTCTGAGACCAGCCTGGCCAACATGGTAAAACCCCTTCTCTACTAAAATACTACTCAGGAGGCTGAGATGGGAGAATTGATTGAACCTAGGAAGCGGAGGCTGCAGTGAGCCAAGATCACGCCACTGCACTCCAGCCTGGGTGACAGAGCAAGACTCTATCTCAGAAAAAAAAAAAAAGCAGATCTTAATTCAATACCTTTAAAGAGAACTATAACACTCAGTTTAATTGCAAGTTCGTAGAGAGAATGTATGCCACAGTTTATATTTTATAAACACAACCTATTGTATTATAAGTACAAAATAAGAAGATAATATGGTAGCTATTATGAAGGGTGAAAACATTATATAAACTACAAAAGTCTGCTTTCTGCATCTGCATCAATGTAATTTCAAGATTCTCTACCAATTTCATTTACAGAAATAATCTCTGTAATCAAATTATTGTTCACTTTCATGCCCCCACATGGGAAGTGGTAGGTGAATATCTGTAGGAATACAATTTATTGTCTGCTCCTCCACTCAGAAGTAGCTGTGTAAAAGGAGAGAAAAAGACATGAAAACATAAGAAAATATAATTACTTCATATCATAGCTTAACCTAATTAAATACCACTGATTTTCATTACAAAAGAAATTATGGGTGAGCAGTTAACTTGCGTTGTTAGTAAAGGGACCAACATTGTTTCACTACTATACTACAATACAGTAAATTAAAACATTACAAGCGATCATTTATATTTGGTTGAGACACAATATGCTGCTGCCCTTTCTATAAAGCATCTGCCAAGATACATAATAAGTTTGAAAGGGATATAGTTTTACCTATTAAAGAAAATTAATAAAAGACAGGACATTAATTGTATATTACAAATTATTCAAGTAGCTGTAGGACTTATATTTGGAAAGAATTCCTACGCAGTAAGAGCTTATGTATCATATAAAAATAAATAAATTGTAATTCTTTAAACACATTTTATAATGCAGACTTACATAAGATTTTTCCAACTGGTAAATACTTTGATCCAATTAGTCTTAAGCAGTGAGTTTATGGATATAAAATGTTTCATGAAGATACTCATGGGGGCTGGGCACAGTGGCTCATGCCTGTAATTCTAACACTCCAGGAGGCAGAGGTGGGAGGACTACTTGAGGCCAGGAGTTCAAGACTAGCCTGGAGAACATAGTGAGACCACATCTCTACAAACAATTTAAAAATTTGCCAGATGTGGTAGCACCCGCCTGTAGTCCCAGCTACTCAGAAGGCTGGGGCAAGAGGATCACCTAAGCCCAGGAGTTAAAGCCTCAATCTCTAAAAATAAATAAAGAAGAAGATATACATGGGGTTGGGAGGATTGCTTGAGCCCAGGAGTTTGAGGCTGCAGTGAGTCATGATTGTACCACTGGCATTCTAGCCTGGGCAACAGAGGACCTTGTTTCTTAAAACAACAATGACAAAACAAAAAACAACAAAACAACAAAAAAACCCACTATACTCACAAGGAAAAAAATTCTCCAATTTCATATTTACCATTCCTAGTAATATTATTATTTTGAGATAGGGTATCACTCTGTCATCTAGGCTAAAGTGCAGAGGCATGATCACAGCTCACTGCAGCCTCTACCTCCCAGGCACAAGTGATCCTCCTGCTTCAGGCTTGAGTAGCTGGACTATAGGTCACACCATCATGCATAGCTAATTTTTAAATTTTTTTGTAGAGACAGCATCTTACCATGTTGCCTAGGTTGGTTTCAAACTCCTGGGCTCAAATAATTCTCCCACCTTGCCTCCCAAAGTGCTAGGATTACAAGCGTAAGCCACCATGCCTGGCCTATTAAAGGACAAATTTGTTTCTTCTTTGAATGAGATGTGAGAATTTAAAAATATTAGGGGAAACAATACAGAATTATAAATATCAAATATATTGAAACTAATAATTTTACAAACACAAACACCAGATTTATTCTAATACATTTCCTTCATCAAATAACTAATAAATTCTTACCCCTGTGTCTGTCCAGTCTACACTCAGAACTTTGTCTTCATGAGCAGCCAGATCATAGAGAGGAGCCTTACAACTAAAAGATGAAAATATTAACATATTATACGCATTCACAGTGTTAAAACAGATATTTGAATGATCACTTAAATCTATCTGAAAACTTTAGAGGGTTTACCATCTTTGTCCCAATAACCACTTAATCTTAAAATTCTGCTTATTTGATCCTCTTTTTCCTATATCATTGGTAGACCACAGGTATTTATTATAACAAATATATTCAGAAAAAAATGTTATTGCATTATAAGAATTTAATTATAATTAGGGCCATTTTCACACTTCCTTGACTACATTTTTTTAACCCCCAAATTATGGCTTTATATACTGTTTGTTTAGCTATCTATATGCAAAAAAACAACATATTAACATGAATTTCTTTTTCTTTTTGAGACAAAGTCTCACTCTGTCAACCATGCTGGAGTGCAATGGCGCAATCTTGGCTCACTGCAACCTCCACCTCCCAGGTTCAAGCTTCCCATGTAGTTGGGATTACAGGCGTGCGCCACCATGCCGGGCTAATTTTTGTATTTTTAGTAGAGACAGGGTTTCATCGTGTTGGCTAGGCTAGTCTTGAACTCCTAGGCTAAGGTGATCTGCCTGCTTCAGCCTCCCAAAGTGCTGGGATTACAGGTGTGAGCCACCGTGCCTGCTGGAAAATTTCTTTGATCCTGGCTTTTCTTTTCCATATCAGTATTTGTCACATGAGGTTGTATAACCATGAGGCTTTTTTTGCTCTTCTGGTTTTAGATAATTTCAGTAGTCATTTTCTTTCTATATAACAGGTGATTGATGTTTCTTTTGTAGATCATAAACAGAATTTACCTTCGTGTATCCCACAGCTTAACAATGTTATCTAAAGATCCTGAAATCAGCTGCTGTTCATGGGTAGGAGACCACTTTACTGATGTTACCCAACCGGTATGTGAAGTTAGAGACAGTGACACCAAAGAACCATCTAAACAAAGCGAAAAAGACAAGCGTTGAATTTTAGAAAAGAGAAGTAGAACAAACCCAAAAAATATTTGCAGAATTTCTTTTTTTAACGGAGACGGAGCCTTGCTCTGTCGCCAGGTTGGAGTGCAGTGGTGCAATCTTGGCTCAATGCAACCTCTGCCTCCCAGGTTCAATCAATTCTCCTGCCTCAGCCTCCCAACTAGCTGGGATTACAGGCACACATCGCTATGCCTAGCTAATTTTTTGTATTTTTAGTAGAGACAGGGTTTCACCATGTTGGCCAGGATGGTCTCCATCTCCTGACCTAGTGATCCACCCACACTGGCCTCCCAAAGTGCATGCCCAGGCTGAAGTGGTGGAGTGCAGTGGTGTGATCTCAGCTCACTGCAACCTCCACCTCCCGGGTTCAAGTGATTCTCCTGCATCAGCCTCTCAAGTAGCTGGGATTACAGGTGCCTGCCACCACACCTGGCTAATTTTTTTGTATTTTTAGTAGAGACAGGGTTTCGCCACATTGGCCAGGCTTGTCTTGATCTCCAGACCTCATGATCTGCCCACCTTGGCCTCCCAAAGTGCTGGGATTACAGGTGCGAGCCACCACGCCCCGCCGGAAATCACACATCTCCAGTGAGATGAGAAATTGATATTATTCACACATATTTTTCCCCCAGTGCTTTACATGACCCACCTTTAGTTCGAGGATCCCACAATCTGATATGCCTATCTGTGCTTCCAGATGCTAAACGTTTACAAAGTGGAGAATAGGAAATACAATTAAACACTTTATTTCCTGTCTGAAAAAGAAAAGGAAAGAACATTAATCATGGTCGACTAAAAACCATCTCTAGAAGTTTATGTCTTAAAAGATAACTGAATTTTTCTTACCAAAGTTGACTTAAGACTGCCAGACTCAACATCCCACACTCTAATTGTATGGTCCCAAGATGCACTGCAGATTTCTTCAGCATCTGACCACAGAACTGAGGAAACTGCTTCCTTGTGGCCAGAGAGGGTCACTATGGGAGTCTATAAAGGAAGAACCCCAAAAGGGGAAAATGTTTTCATTACAGAGTAATTGAAACAACAGTAGTACTTATTACTTACAAAGCCCATAAGCCAGAGCTGAACTGCCCATCTTTCATATCCTGACTTATTTCTTCTTTCTTTACAATGGAATAGATATTTGTTTTTATTTTATAAAACAATGAGGCTAATAAAGATAACTTACCCAAGGTCATAGAGCTTATAAGTGGCAGACTTGAGTTTGAACTCAAATATTACTTATCTGTAGTCATTCCACTGTATTCTGCTACTCCTCATCTTTTCAACTTTTCATTTTGATCAGTATTAACACAAACTTAACTCTCCCAGCTAAGAAATGTTATATTAAAAGTTAGTGCTGGATGGTTTCCGAATGGCCTTGGACTGATGGGTATAGTTTCTCCCCTCTTTTCTTCTTGCCTGTAGTTCTCAAAATAACTATGTAATATTCTGGGAATATAATATCCTGAGATAGGGAGTAACTGGCCAGCATAGCCTGGGGGCTCTGTTCCAGCTCCTAGAAACAGGATGTCCTTCAAACTTTGCCCAGAGAGTCGAGTGACCCCAGGGTATAAAAACCAGGGCAGGTTTTTGGGATTCCTCAGCTGTGCTGCAAGTAAGGCACACATAGTAAACATTCCATTTTCCCCGGGCAGCTTTCTTGAGCCCTGGAGGATTGGTTCACAATGGATCCTCCACTTCTGTTGTCCCTTGCTGCCTATCTGTAAGCAATAAACCTGTTTCATGTAATGTGTTGCGTGTGTGCTCTTCCTCACCAGATTCAGGCAACTGGTAAAATTGCAGCCCAGGATGCAGTGGATGAAAGTATTCACACTTCTATTCCTGGTGGCTGGCATATGATGACCTTTACTATCCTCTGCCCAGTGAGAATCCTCCCTTGGGACTGGTTATCAATGGAACTGCTTCACAGTTAACACAAAAAGCTTTGTGATCAGACAGATATAGATTTCAGCACCTTCACTCAAAATATGCTGCCAATTTCTACATAACTCCTCCAGGTAAATTAATCTCAGTAAGTTATTCTTACCACCTCATTCCTCAGCGTCTTTAAGTCCTATTATTTAATCTTTAAACAATATATACAGTTCATTTATTAATACTCCACAATCTGTAACATCTTTTGAAACTAAAAGCCCTAAACTAGGTAACTAGGTACAGTACCTATCGGAAATATAAGGAGTATATAAAGGAGTGGAAAGAGCCAGGCACAACAGGCTCGTACCTGTAGTCTTAATGCTTTGGCAGGCTGAAGTGGGAGGATCACTGGAGCCAGGAGTTTGAGAATAGCCTCGGCAACATAGTGAGACCCCCGTCTCTACTAAAAATAAAAATTAGCTGGGTTTGATAACACATGACTATAGTCATAGCTACTTGGGAGGCTGAGGTGGAAGGATAGCTTGAGCCTAGGAGTTTGAGGCTAGAGTGAGCTATGATCATGCCACTGTACTCCAGCCTGGATGACAGAGAGATCTTGTCTCTAAAAACAAAAGAGAGGAGGCCAGGCACAGTGACTCACACCTATAATCCCAGCACTCTGGGAGGCTGAGGTGGGTGGATCACTTGAGCTTAGGAGTTTAAGACCAGCCTGGGAAACATGCCAAAACTGTCTCTGAAAAAAAAATACGAAATGAGCTGGCGTGGTGGCACACCTATAGTCCCAGCTACCTGGGAGGCTGGGGTGGGGGGATTGCTTGAGCCTGGGAGGCAGAGGTTGCAGTAAGATGAGATTGTGTCACTGCATTCCACCCTGGGCAACAGAGTGAGAGTTGGTCTCTTAGAAAAACAAAAAGAGAGGAAAAGAATTCTGGAATAGGAGACAGTCAATCTACTTTTATAACTTCGCTACATTTAACTTCCTTAACTATTACCTCATCTGTAATATTATAACAGGATCAGAAAGCAAATTTTTTCAGCAAATTTTTCAACAAGTAAATATTTCACCTTTTGCAAACCACATACAGTTTCTGTTGTATATTTTTCATTGCTGAGTAGTATTCCGTTGTATGGATAACACCAGTTTCTGTTTTGGTTTTTAATTTTGTGTGTGTGTGAGAGACGGAGTTTTGCTCTTATTGCCCAGCCTGGGGTGAAATGGTGTAATCTTGGCTCACTGAAACGTCTGCCTCCCAGGTTCAAGAGATTTTCTTGCCTCAGCCTACCAAGTAGCTAGGACCACAGGCATGCGCCACCACACTCGGTTAATTTTTTTTTTTTGTATTTTTGGTAAAGAAGCTGTTTCACCATGTTGGCCAGGCTGGTCTCGAACTCCTGACCTCAGATGATCTGCCTGCCTCGACCTCCCAAAGTGCTGGGATTACAGGTGTGAGCCACTGCACTCAGCCCACAGTTGTTTTTATAAGGGGTTGTTTTTACAACCCTTTATAATTGTAAAAACCATCCTTAACTCTCTGTAGTACAAAAATAAGCGACAGCTAAATTGGCTGTTGGGCTCCAACTCCTGGATCAAATGATCCCTGAGCTGTCTGTTCCAGCTTTAAAATTTTCCTGAAAGAAGTAAAGGAACATGATAGAGTGAGGAACAGAACAATCTCTGATGTGATCTAGAACAAAATGAAAAAGTGACATAGAAGTAATCAGGAGGCTCTAGAATATAAAATGACATGGAAAAAACAATAGGTAAGCTTATCATATGAATAAGTTATACCATACCTTGGCATTTGCCCAAGAGAAATGAAAACAGGATCATACAAAAACCTAAATACAAATGCTCACAGTTTTACTTATAACTGTCAAACTAGAAACGAGCCCCCAATATTTCTATTATTTCTAACTGCAGCAACATTTTCATTGTAATTGGCTCTTCAAGGGTTTCTGGCATGACTTTAATTAATAATTTATGAATGCATAAATTTAAACCCTATAAAAAACTGAATGATTTCTCAGGAAAAACCAGTGAAAGGGGGAAAAAAGCTAAATGAGAAACTCAATATACTATTATTTCTCTCAAATAAATGAACTATGGGAGCAAGCTTACAAAAGTACCTACCTAGAAATAAAAGGTATCAGCAAAGCAGAGTAGGAGAAAATGCATAAATTTAAACCCTATAAAAAACTGAATGATTTCTCAGGAAAAACCAGTGAAAGGGGGAAAAAAGCTAAATGAGAAACTCAATATACTATTATTTCTCTCAAATAAATGAACTATGAGAGCAAGCTTACAAAAGTACCTACCTAGAAATAAAAGGTATCAGCAAAGCAGAGTAGGAGAAAATACATATATCCTGCAAATAACTTGAATACAGAATAGAGAAAGAACTCTTACAAATCAATAAGTTTAAAAAAAATGAGTAAGTAAAAGAGAGACAACACTCTTAAAAAATGGGCTATGAGGTGGGAGGACTGCTTGAGCCTAGGAGTTTGAGACCGCTTAGGCAACAAAGCAAGATACCATCTCTATAAAAAAGTGGTTAATGGCCGGGCATGGTGGCTCAGGCCTGTAAACCAAGCACTTTGGAGGCCAAGGCGGGCAGATCACCTGAGGTCGGGAGTTCAAGACCAGCCTGACCAACATGGTGAAACCCCGTCTTTAAAAAATAATTTTTAAAAAAGTGATTAATAATAACTTTAAAATTAGCTAAACATATGAACACTTCAAAATTGAGTATCAAAGATCCAGGGCTTAATAAAAGTCGATCATGACTTTAATAACTGACCATATAAAGTGCTGATAAAGACGTGGAGTAACAGCCAGGCATAGTGGCTCATGCCTGTAATCTCAGCACTTTGGGAGGCCAAGGTGAGAAGACTGCTTGAGGCCAGGAGTTCAAGACCAGCCTGACCAAGATAGCAAGACCCTGTCTCTGAAAAAAAAAAAAAATTAGCCAGGGCATGGTGACATGTGCCTGTAGTCCTAGATACTTGAGAGGCTGAGGTGTAAGGACTGTGTGGGCCCTGGAGGTCGAGGCTGCAGTGACCCATGATTATGCCACTGCACTACTCCTCTCAAAAGGAAAAAAAAAAAAGGTCTATCAAAAGAATAACGAATAGGCTGAGTGTGGCGGCTCATGTCTGTAATCCCAGCACTTTGGGAGGCTGAGGCAAGAAAATCACTTGAGCCCAGGAGTTCAAGACCAACCTGGGCAACGTGACAAAACCCAGTATCTACAAAAAAAAAAAAAAAAAAAAAGAAAGAAAAAAAGAAAAATTAGCTGGGCATGGTGGCATGCGCCTATAGTCCCTAGTCCTGGGGAGGTTGAGGCTGCAGAGAGCCATGATTAGGCTCTCTATACTTCAGCCTGAGTGACAGTGAGACCTTGTCGCACAAAAGGAATAATGGATAAATTGTGGCATACTGATACTGCAATGAAGTGCTATATATTAATGAAAAGACCTATCTTACAAATGTTATATAAAATTTTAAAAATAGGTAAAATTAATCTAAGATGGCATAAGTCAAAAGTGATTACCTTTAGGGAGCTACTGGTTGGGAGTCATCTAGTGTACTGGTAAATCTTTATATTTTTATTTGGGTAGTAATTACTTGAGTATATTTTTTTTTTTTTTTGTACTGAGTCTGGCTCTGTCACCAGGATGGAGTGCACTGGCATGATCTTGGCTCACTACAACCTCTGCCTCCCGGGTTCAAGCAATTCTCCTGCCTCAGCCTCCCAAGTAGCTGGGATTACAGGCGCACGCCACCATGCCCAGCTAATTTTTGTATTTTTAGTAGACACAGGGTTTAATCATGTTGGCCAGGATGGTGTTGATCTCTTGACCTTGTGATTCGCCCGCCTCGGCCTCCCAAAGTGTTGGGATTACAGGCATGAGCCACTGTACACGGCCTACTTGAGTATACATATTTATAAAAATTAAGTGAGCTGCACATTTAAGCTGCCTGTCAAACTTTAATTAAAAAGGAGGAAGAAATGGCAGGGCATGGTGGCTCAAGCCTGGAGGTGGGAGGATCACTTGAGGCCAGGAGTTTGAGATTACAGTGAGCTATGATTGTGCCACTGCACTCCAGCCTGGGCAACAGGGCAAGATCTTGTCTCTTTAAAATTAAAACAGAAAGAGATCAAGACCATCCTGGCCAACATGGTGAAACCCTGTCTCTACTAAAGATACAAAAAATAGCCGGGCATGGTGGCACGTGCCTGTGGTCCCAGCTACTAGGGAGGCTGAGGCGGAAGAATCGCTTGAATCCAGGAGGCAGAGGTTGCAGTGAGCCGAGATTGCACCACTACACTCCAGCCTGGCAACAGAGCAAGACTCCCTCTTAAAAAAAAATAAAAAATAAAAATAAAAACAGAAAAAAAAAAAGAAAAGAAAAAAGGAGCTACCTTCTCAGTAAAAAATTTTTATAACTCAGGAAATCTTTTCCTATTCAGATAGACTCTTTAAAAGTTTGATCAGGGATATACGTGAATATAAACTACCACTGGCACAATATCCAATTGGTAAGGTACTTCTAGCTTTATTTTTTGAGACAGGGTCTGGCTCTCTTGCTCAGACTGTAATGCAGTAGCACAATCTTGACTCACTGCAACCTCTGCCTCCGAGGGGGAGCATAGCTGAAATCACAGGCATGAGCCACCAGATCCAGCTAACTTCTTAAAATTTTTTAGTAGAAACAGGATATCGCCATGTTGCCCAGACTGGTCTCACACTCCTGAGCTCAAGCAATCTGCCCACCTTGGCCTCCCAAAGTGCTGGGATTATAGGTGTGAGACACCACATTTTGGCCTCCATTTCCAGCTTTAATTTAGCCTACCAGAGTAAAGAAGCTGAGTAAGTGCCATAACTTTCCTCTTGCAATTCATCAGTCTATGTTTAAATATATTAAGAAGTTATAAATCATTACTTTCAGCTGGAACCAGTATGTGCAATTATTTATTACATGCTATTCGATGAGTAATTTATGATCCCACTTTATTCCTCATTTTCAACAATTTTTATAAGATATTTTATTGGTGACTATAAGAATTAATGTGCAAATGTGGGCTTTATTTATTGCACATTCATTATAGCTATTAGAAAATTAAGGAAAAATGTTTTTCTAAACCTGACTGAGTATTATCCTTCACAAAAAGTATATAAATACAGGTCAGATCATATTATAACAAATATCTTTGGAACAGGATAAATAATAATCTGCATGAAAAGTTACTCATGGAAGCACAGAGAACAGTGGTTGCCGGGAGCTGGAGTGTGAGAAAATGGGGAAAAGTAGGTCTAAGGGTACAAACTTTTGGTTATAAGATGAACAAGTTGTGGGGATCTAATGTATAGCATAAGTGGTGATGGATGTGTTAATTAATTTGATTGTGGTAATCATTACACAATGTTTATGTATATCTAATCATGCAGTACACCTTAAATATATTCAATCTTTACCAATTAAATTTTTTTAAAAGAAAATATAAACTTTCTGAGTTTGACTTAGTGGAATCTGATAGCTAAATGATAGAATTAAATCCCACATCAATCTCTTGGTTTCTAGTGATTTAGAAGATATAACTTATAAAAATGACATACTCAGGCCGGGCACAGTGGCTCACGCCTGTAATCCCAGCACTTTGGGAGGCCGAGTTGGGTGGATCACGAGGTCAGGAGTTCAAGACCAGCCTAGAGAGCATGGTGAAACCCTGTCTCTACTAAAAATACAAAAATTAGCTGGGCATGGTGGCGCACGCCTGTAGTCCCAGCTACCCAGGAGGCTGAGGCAAGAGAACTGCTTGAATTCAGGAGGTGGAGGTTGCAGTGAGCCGAGATGGCGCCACTGCACTCCAGCCTGGGTGACAGAGGAAGACTCCATCTCAAAAAAAAAAAAAAAAAAAAATTATGTAGTACATGAAACAGATAGTATTATTCAACAATCAGGTAATCAGATGCTTCACTTTACTGTAAGCTCTAATAATTAAAAGGTTCAGAATGCAGCATGGGATCAAACAATAACTAAACAATCAACGTAGCAACCATAAGGCTGGCTCAATGCCACTACATTCAAAGATGCAAATAAATGTAGCAACAGGACAGTGCTTATAATAAAAATTTACAGGCTTACTGAAAAAAAGGATAATCATGGTTAAAGAAGCAAGGTAAGACAAAGGAAACATAAAAAAGAAAGACCATATTAAATTAGCATATATTTGTCAACACAGGTCTAAGCCAAGTATAGTCAATTCTCACAAATACTTACTCTTGTTAGTCCCAACTGCTCTGTTTTCTGTTTCTTTCTTGGTCGATTTGTGGACTCCTCCATTTCATCATCTTCATCTGTAGGGACTGTGTGATAGAGAATTAGATTTGACATTTTAAAAACTTAATCGTGAACTGTCTGAAAGAATTCTTTACATTTCCAGATACACAGTTTTTCCATGTTACCACAACTAGTTAGGGAATGAATATTCCTCATCATTTTGGTTAACAGAAAGTTATAGATAAAATTTTACCTAGATTACCAATCTTTAAAAATAAAAAATAAACTACAATAGAAAACTAAAATCTAACAAGTTGGAAATCTTGCCATCTTTAAGATCATCATTATAAATATTTATAATTTTGACATAGCTATGAAAAATTGCTGTTAGTTGTAGGAGAGTTATGACCAGATTACATTTATGTTATGAAGGAGAGAAGGATAAAGTAAACACCTGATAAATGGAGATATATTTCAGCCATGTTTATTCTCTTAATTTCATTTTTTTACCACAAGTGTTTTTTTTTTTTTAATCTTTGCTATACATCACTTGTTAGGCAGCAAACCCAGACTGAAAACCACGTAAAATATGTAACATTAAATATGTAATGTATGTGAACATTATGTGTATGTATGTGTCTATTATATGTTCCATTAATACATGTATTATGTTACATTAAATATGTAACATAAAATACGTAAAACATTAAAATGGTTTGTGGCTTTTATGAATATTAATATTTCTCTGACTAGATTATAAATCCCTTAAAGTTAATAGCTAATCATATACAATAGTTGACTTGCTTGGCCCTATCAAAAAATAAAAAATTCTACAAAAGAATTTTCTAAACTAAACCGCTTTTTGCCCCCAAATTATTTGCTTTCACCATTTTTGTAAAATCTACTAAAATCGATTATATATTTCCCGCCATCTTACACATAATTATTCAAAACTAGTTAAGCTTTTCTTGATCCCCCTCAAGTCTTTGTAAAATGCATTTGGGTATATACTGTGTAAGTACCTAAGCAATTACCTAAGAAGTAACACAGGTATTCTGATCTGTTTACCTATGCAATAGATAGTTCCAACTACTAGGTCTTAAAATGTTAAGTATCTATGGGTGTGTGTTTTTTCCTCTTTTCTTCTCTTCCTCTAACAGTCCTTCTTCCTCCTCCCTCAATTTGTTCTTTTCAATCTATGTTTTCAGGGTAAAAAGATGCATATTGATAAAACTGCATTTAAAAAATTTTTAAGTAAAATTTTTAAATAAACCAGCTTACCTAAGAAATGAACAGGAAAATGACTCAAAAGTCATTCTTAAATGACTTACGTCAAAATGACTCAGAAAGTATTTTTATTTACTTCCACGTTTCCTGAATAAGAGAACTTTGAAAATCAAGGTATTTATATATCCTATTGCACCAAACATGTTTTTGATACTTGCAGCAATTCAGTGACACTGAATTGTAACCAATAAGCAAGGGAGTGGTGGGGTAGGAAAAAAAAATCTTGAAACACAAAGAAATATACTAATTTGTTGCCATACTGGTCTATTTTTATGGCAAAATATGGGTTAAAAAGTCCCCTCTCACTAAGCTGATTTTTTTTTTTTTTTTTTGGTGAGACAGGTTCTCACTCTATCACCCCGGCCAAAGTGCAGTGGCATGATAAAGCTCACTGTAACCTCAAACTCCTAGGCTCAAATAATTCCCTTACCTAAGTCTCCCAAGTAGCTAGTACTACAGGTGCATACCACCACATTTGGCTAATTTAAATTTTCTACTTTTAGTAGAGACAGGGTCTCACTATGTGGCTCAGGCTGCTCTTGAACCCGTGGCTTCAAGGGATCCTTCTACCCTGGCTTCCCAAAGTGCTGAGATTATAGGTGTGAGCCACCACACCTGGCCTCTGAACTTAAATTTTTGAAACAAAATTAATAAGTTAAGGTAAAAGAAATATTTAACTTACCTGTAGACCAGATCTTTAGCATCTTATCCCAGGAGCCACTGCAAAACTAAACAGATGTATATGAAGGGAAAAGACATATACAATATGATTTATATTATTTGCCTATACCAGTAGGTGTCTTCCTCATTCAGGACCTTTTCAAAGAACGTGTGTTCCAGAGAGATGAAATTAGTCTTTTTCTAGGACACGACATAAAATCTGGGAAATTCTGAAGGCCAAGGTTATTGCCATGTCTTTGAAGAAAGCCAATCTGAAGTGAGAGAGAATAAAGTCAACTTGAGGGACAAGAGAGGGAGAGGGTATGCTGACCACATTCAAGCCTGTATTCCACTGGTTCCTGAGGCCCAAATGCAGCATTACCCTTTTTGTGATGTGGCTGTTCAATCTTTCCTTGGATCTCACAATCCAATACATTTCCTTTTAAGGTTAAATAAGTTGAAGATGAGTTTCTACCTTTCTTTAGCCAAAAAGAACGGGTACAGTTAATTCACTGAAGTTTGGAACTAAACATATAAACCTTTTGGCTCTATATGAAAAATAAATCCTTACCTTTGAATACATCAAGCATCCTGTTACCCTAACTGTCAAAGAAACACTCTTAAGTCCAGAATACTTCAATGTGGCTTAGGAAACTTTCAAATTGTAAGTGGATTTATAACCCCTCATATTAATAAATCAATATGGTATTGCCCTCAGGTTTGCTACCTTTAACTAAATTTTACCATTTTGTCATGATAAAGAGTAGATCAGTAGTACAGTAAAACTCTATTAGTACAAACTTTAGTATACACTAACACTCAGACGATCAACTAGGCCTTTTCAGTTGATGACAGCACTTCAGAATAGCTGATACAGGTTGGAAATATGTCAATTACTATGACATAAGAAGGTTATATAAATAAATGACTTGTTTATCTCATTTCTTAAAACTTCTGAAGTTTATACAGGGTTCTAAACCAGGGATACTCAAACTGAGGAAGTGAATATCTCCTACTGCATGAGTATTTACTTTTGCTTTGAAATCCTATCTTTTGTTACCGATCGTTGAGACTAAGCCAACACAATGAATATATGTAGAAAAAAATGTTTAGTAACAAGCTCAAATTCTAATTTAACATTTACTTACTTTAGTTCCTGAGCCATCAACAGCTATAGAATCTACACTTCCAGCATGCCCTCTGCAGCAGTGTAGGGCTTTCACTTTGTTTCTCTCTACATTCCACTCCCATAAGAGAATAGTCTGATCCATAGAGGCACTCAATAATAAGCAGGACAAACTATCTGAAGAAAGGAGAACACAAGAATAAGAAACAAATTAGTATATATAATTCAGAATACATCATGTTCTGAAACTGAAGAACTGAATTTTTGTGTTGCTGTTGAAAAAGGTGTTAAAAAAAATAACTATATGGCCAGGTTTTAAAAGGCTGATGTGGTAATAAAGAGAAGATTCTGCAAAAATAGAATATGATGGCTAGATGAGGTGGCTCACGCCTGTAATTCTGATACTTTGGGAGGTCAAGGCAAGTGGATCACTTGAAGTCAGGAATTCGAGACCAGCCTGGCCAACATGGCGATACCTTGTCTCTACTAAAAAAACAAAAATCAGCCAGGCATGGTGGCAGGCACCTGTAATCCCAGGCACTTGGGAGGCTGAGGCAGGGAAATTGCTTGAACCCAGGAGGCGGAGGTTGCAGTGAGTTGAGATTGAGCCACTGCACTCTAGCCTGGGCAACAGAGTGAGACTTTGTCTCAAACGAACAAACAATCAAAAGAAAATAGAAGATGTGTGTAATACACTCAATATTAACTTGAAAATGTATATTATCTGATGTAATTTTAATAAAGAATCACTTTTACCAATTTATGAATTTTTTATATAACCCTTTTCTTCTTGAACACTGTATTTTTTGAAAGACCTCATAATAACTGAGGTATAAGATGTCTCCCACCCACTCCCCATTCTTCCCTAGAACCAAAAATGGCTTATTTCCAAATCCCTATCTAGGATTCCTCTAAGTGTAGGCAAAAAGTCCTAACCTTTTTTCACCCAGGCCACATCTTTTACAACATCGGTATGTCCCACAATTGTCATTATCGACTTTCCTTCCAAGGACCAGATCCGAGAAGTCTTATCATAAGAACCAGTCAAGATCCTATGAGGAGAAAAAAAATCTTATGAAACACAAAAAGCAGCTTTTTCAAATCCTGAAAATGAACTTTGTTTCTCTGGCAATGACAAAATTACTTTGAGGATTGTACTTTTAAACTCTTTTTTAATATGAAGATTGATATTTCAAAGCATACTACATAAGCTATTAAACACTTGATGTTTCTCAACCTCCTAAAAATAATACCTGGCAAATCCTAGATTTCATTTTTACATTGTTTTAAGTAATACAACTCTCACAGAAGCTGTGCAAATTACTTGTAGACCCTAATACAAGTTGAGCATCCCTAATCTGAAAATTTAAAGTCTAAAATTCTCCAAAATCCAAAACTTTTTCAGCACCAACATGACACCACAAGTAGAAAATTCCACACCTGACATCATAATGACAGGCTGTAGGCAAAACACAGTCAAAACTTTGATACAGGCACAAAATTATTAAAAATATTGTATAAAATTACTTTCAGGCTGGGTATATAAGCTGTATATGAAACATAAATAAATTTCATGTTTAGACTTGAATCATATCCCTAAGATATCTCACTATGTATATGCAAACATTCCAAAACCCCCCAAAAAATATCCTAAATCCAAAACACTTCTGGTCCCAAACATTTCCAGATAAGGGATACCTAACCTGTAGTATCTTTTTTTTTCCCTTTTTTTTTGAGATGGAGTCTTACTCTGTTGCTCAGCTCACCGCAACCTCTGCCTCCTGGGTTCAAGCAATTCTCCTGCCTCAGCCTCCCGAGTAACTGGGACTGCAGGAGTGCATCATCATATCTGGCTAATTTGTTGAATTTTTAGTAGAGACAGGTTTCATTATGTTGGCTGGGCTGGTCTCAAACTTCTGATCTCAACTGATCCGCTCGCCTTGGCCTCCCAAAATGCTGGGATTACAGGCGTGAGCCACACATCTGGCTGTCGACCTGTAATACTTTGTACTTAACCAGTGAAAACCACTTAAATTAAAAGTAAAACCAGTAGAAACATAACTTTCTGCAGTAACTCCATGGAGACATTATTTGAAAGTAAGCTCCTACTATAATCTACTCTTGAGGTGTTTTCCTATAAGTAAGGCCAGTGAGGATTTGTCCTGAGACATGTGTACCTTCTTTCTTGATTCCAGTCTGCTCTTTCTAGCCCTAAAATAGCATGGCATGCATCTTCACAGTACTAGGCCAGAAGATCTATGACTATAAAGGTCATTTTTTTCCTCTATGAAACAAACTATATCCTTGGTCTTAAAAGCAACATAATCAAACCAAATAAATTAAATGTTCTAAGATACATGACTTATTCAGAAGACAAGCCTTGCTGGGTGTAGTGTAATCCCACCTATTCAGGAGGTTGAGGCAGGAGGACTGCTTGAGCCCAGGAGTTTGAGACCAGCCTGGGCAACAGGGGGAGGCCCCATTTAAAAAAAAAAAGATAACTATAATTGTTACTATGACATCTTGAACAGAACAGAAAAGAAAACCTATTAATAAAGAACCTGTTTCTTCTTGAAGACACTGAATGCAAAGATCTTTCTGTACGGCATGGCCACTGATGGATCATAAAATTAATTTACAGATAATAGTAAATCACAGAAAAATATTTATATATGGATTTAAAAAGACTGAAGGAGATAAATTAAAAAAAAAAAAAGACATGAGCATTAATCTGGCAATACCATTCCTCTGCCCCTTTAACTGAACTGATCCAGTCATCATGGAAGATGCATTGCTCTGGCTGGGGTGCAGTGTACTTCTCCACGTATTCTATTTCCACAACTTCTTCCTAGTCAGGAGAGAAACCAGCAACAAATCAGATTTTATAGTTTTAAAAAACTACATTATGAAGATAAAGAACCCACAATTTAATATATCTCCTTCATATACTTCATATTAGTTTCCTTCATAACCCAGTAAATTTGGAGCCATTCAAAAACTCAAGAACTTTATTTGACCTAACAGTGACCTAAGTGTAATATTAGGAAATAATAGCTTGGCATGGTAGCTCACACCTGTAGTCCCAGCTATTAAATATTAGGAAAGCTGGGGCAGGAGGACTGCTTGAGCCTAGGGGTTCAAGTCCAGCCTGGGCAACAAAGCGAGACCTCGTCTCCTAACAAAAATTTTGAGAAGAAGAAATGTTAATGGCCTTGGAAAACTTGTGCTGAAAATGGGGGGAAAAAGAATCTAAGAAAACCATAGGCCAGGCACAGTGGCTCATACCTGTAATCCCAGCACTTTGGGAGGCCAAGGCAGGAGGATCACCTGAGGTCAGGAGTTCAAGATGTGTCTGGCCAACATGGTGAAACTCCGTCTCTATTGAAAATACAAAAATTAGCTGGAAGTAGTGGCAGGTGCCTGTAATCTCAGCTACTTGGGAGGCTGAGGTGCAAGAATCACTTGAACCTAGCAGGCGGAGGTTACAGTGAACTGAAACTGTACCATTGCACTCCAGCCTGGACAACACATGGAGACTCTAAGGCAAAAAAAAAAAAAAAAAAAAAAAAAGGCCGGGCGCAGTAGCTCACGCTTGTGATAACAGCACCTTGGAAGGGCAAAGCGGGTAGATCATAACATAAGGAGTTCAAGACCAGCCTGATCAACATGGTGAAATCCCATCTCTACTAAAAATACAAAAATTAGCCAGACGTGGTAGCATGCCCCTGTAATCCCAGCTACTCGGAAGGCTGAGGCAGGAGAATCGCTTGATCCTGGGAGATGGAGATTGCAGAAAAAAAAAAAAAGAAGATATGATATAGGAACATTTTAAATTAAGACTAAAAGCATATTGTTTAATGGGCACAGGTCTTCTGTTTAGGATAAGGAAACAATTCTGGAAAATGGTGATGGCTGCACAATATTGCAAATGTATTTAATGCCACTGAATTTATATTTAAAAATGTTTAAAATTGTATTTTATGTATATTTTGCCAAAATATTTAAAAATCATAAAAAAGCAATCATAAGTTATATTTTTATCATAAAAGCAATTTAAGGAAACTTTGAAAATAAGAGGAAGGGAAAAATCACAATAATTTAACCCATAGTTTTTATATTTGCCCACTTATTCTGTGCACCAGTATTAGTATACACGTATTTGCTATTTCCCTTCTTGCTAGTTCTTCCACAAATATGAAGAATGTGTTCATTTATTTCTTGAATAAAACACTCACAAAGAGAAGGCTTCAAAACTGAGTATATAGGAATATACATATACATACCCACACTATATATATTCAATACACAAACATAACATACACACAATACATAAAACACACACTCTTTATATGTATATCTATATATATACACATATATATATATATTCAATATGTTCAAAATAATCTTGGATACTAAAGTAGATTCAGTGTGATTCTAAAAGGAGTTTATCCACAATAGCTGATAATGCCTTAAGTAAAACACAAGGTAAGTATCTGAACTTACTGATGAGATGTTCTCCAGTTCCATATGTTTGACCAAGGGCATTCGCAGAAACTGGCCCTTAATAAGGAAATCAAACTCCACATGTTTGTGGAACTCTGAGGAAAATACATAATAAAATTATCACTCTTAGTATCTGAAGTGATATTGGCAGAGGTATACGAAAACGCCCAAAACAAACAGGTACCTATTTTCCCAGTGTGGCCTCTGAGTTTCTCCAGAATTTCTTATGGCACAGCATTCCAGTATACTATGTGATTTTTAAGATCAGAAATACTTTGTTCTGTTAGTATAATGTCTTCGTTATTGTTGTTGGTATAATTACCTTGGTTTAAAAAACTTTCACTCTGGCTGGGTGAGGTGGCTCACGCCTATAATCCCAGCACTTTGAGAGGCTGAGGTGGGCGATCACCTGAGGTTGGGAGTTCGAAACCAGCCTGGCCAACATGGAAAACCCCCGCCTCTACTAAAATACAAAAAATTAGCTGGGCATGGTAGTGCATGCCTGTAACCTCAGCTACTCAGGAGGCTGAAGCAGAAGAATCACTTGAACCAGGGAAGCAGAGGTTACAGTGAGCCAAGATCATGCCACTGCACTCAGCCAGGGCAACAAGAGCAAAACTCCATCTCAGTTAAAAAAAAAAGCTTTAAATCTATAAAATATTTCAAACAAGCAAAAGTAGAAATAATGAATCCCATCACCATCACCCATTTTGACATCATCAACCAACTAATGGAGCATCATCTATATTCCTCCCTCTATTCCCTGGCTGGTTTATTTTAAAGCAAATCTCAGAAATTATATCATTTCATTTGTAAATACATTAGCTTTTATCTCTAAAATATAAGGACTTAAAAGCATTAGTCACAATAGTTTAAAATTTAACAATCATTCTAATATCAAATAGCCAATGTTCTTTTACAGTGAGCTTTCAAAAATCAGCATTGACAGCCCATACATATTTGATTAATGCTTCTTTTAATCTTTAATAATTCCTCCTCCTTTTTCTCCTTGCCAAGTATTTGTTGATGAGAGTGAGTCATCTGTTTTGTAATATTTCACACATTCTGAGTTTTGTTGACTACATCTCCAAGGTGCCCTTTAACATGTTTCTTTATCACACAAATATCCTATAAGTTAGTCAGACGTAAATGCCTCATTAGATTTCAGGTTGTTGTTGTTTTTTTTTTTTTTTTGGACAAGAATATTCACAGAGTATTGTCTATTTCCTATTATGTCCCATCAGGATGCAAATAGTATCTGGTTGTGTCTCTTTTTAAGATATTAAGACCCACCTTAGAGCTCAGATTATATCAGTCTGATTCCATCCACCATAATGTTCCCTTGTTGCAGTCTAATTATTGAGTTTAACAGCTATTGAGAATCACTACTGTACTTATATTCCTTATTTCTTTTGGAGTTGCAATATGGTAACAGTCTATACAAAAGGAATAATGTTCAGTCTATACATTTAGAAAAATATGCAACTATTTGGGTAACATACTGGAATTGTAAAGCTTCTCTTACAGGAGTAATTCTTTCCTCAACAAAATATTTGCAAACCAAATTCAACAACACATTAAAAAGATAATCATGACCAAGATTTATTCCAGGGATGCAAGAATGGTTCAACATACACAAATCAATCAATGTAATACATTGTGATGGTTAACACTGAGTGTCAACTTGATTGGAATGAAGAATGCAAAGTACTGTTCCTGGGTGTGTCTGTGAGGATACTGCCAAAGGAGATGAACATCTGAGTCAGTGGACTAGGAGAGGCAGATACACCTTCAGTCTGGGTAGGTACCATCTAATCAGCCGCCAGCATGGCTAGCATAAAAGGACGCAGAGGAATGTGGAAGGACTAGACTGGCTGAGTCTTCAGGCCTTTGTCTTTCTCCAGGTGCTGGATGCTTCCTGCCCTCAAACACTGTACTCCAAGTTCTTCAGCTTTTTGATTCTTGGACTAGTGGTTTGCCAGGGGCTCCAGGGTCTTCGGCCACAGACTGAAGGCTACACTGCTGGCTTCCCTACTTTTGAGGTTTTGGGACTCGGACTGGCTTCCTTGCTCCTCAGTTTGCAGACTGCCTATTGTGGTACTTCATCCTGGGATTAATAAACTCTCTTTCACATATACATCTATTAGTCTTATCCCTCTAGAGAACCCTAATATATACATCATACGAACAGAATGAAGGACAAAAAGCATATGATCATACGATCATTTCAAATGATGCTGAAAGGGCATTTGATAAAATTCAACATCTCTTCATGATAAAAGCCCTCAAAAATGGGGTATAGAAGGACATACTTCAACATAATAAAAGTTACATACAATAGACCCTCATACTAAATGGGGAAAAAACAGAAAGCCTTTCCTCTAAGATCTGGAACATGACAAAGATGCCCACTTTCACCTCTGTTATTCAACACAGTATTCGAAGTTCTAGCTAGAGGAAGGAGGGAAGGGAGGAAAGGAGGGAGAAAAGAAAGGAAAGTAAAAAGGGAAGGAGAGAAAGAGAGAGAAAGGGCATCCAATTTGGAGAGGGAGAAGTCACATTATCCTTGTTTGCCGATGATCTGATCTTACATTTGGAAAAATCAATGATATGATCTTAAATTTGATATAATCTTTATTATACCAAAAACCTATTAGAACTGATAAATTCAGTAAAGTTGCATGGTAACAACAATCAGTAGTGTTTCTATATGCCAATAGCAAAAAATCAGAAAAAGAAATCAATAAAGTATTTCTACTTACAATAGCTACAAATAAAATACCTAGAAATTAACTTAACCAAAGAAGTAAAAGATCTCTACACAAAAACTATAAAACATTGATGAAAGAAATTGAAGAGGACTGGGCATGGTGGCTCACACCTGTAATCCCAGCACTTCAGGAGGCCGAGGCCAGTGGATCACCTGGGGTCGGTCAGGAGTTCGCAACCAGCCTGGCCAACTTGGTGAAAACCCATCTCTACTAAAAATACAAAAACTTAGCCAGGCATTGCAGTGGGCTCCTGTAATCTCAGCTACTCAGAAGGGTAAGGCAGGAGAATCACTTGAACCTGGGAGGAAGAGGTTGCAGTGAGCTGAGATGGCGCCATTGCACTCCAGCCTGGGAAACAAGAGCAAAACTCCATCTCAAAAAGAAAAAAAAAATTGAAGAGGACACAAAAAAATGGAAAGATATTCCAGGATCATGGACTGGAAGAATAAATGTTGTTAAAATGTCCATATTATCCAAACTACAGATTCAATGCAATCTGTTTCAAAATACCAATGACATTCTTCACAGAAAAAAAAAAAAATCCTAAAATTTACATGGAACCACAAAAGACCCAGAATAGTCAAGCTATCTTAAGCAAAAGGAACAAACCTGGAGGAATCACATTACCTGACTTCAAATTATACTACAAACCTATAGTAACCAAAACAGCATGGTACTGGCATATAAAAACAGTCACAGATATCAATGGAACAGAATAGAGAAGCCAAAACAAATCCACCCATCTATAGTGAACTCAAACATACACTGGGGAACAGACAGTCTCTTTAATAATGGTGCTGGGAAAATTGGGTATACATATGTAAAAGAATCATACTAGACCACACCTCGTGGCATATACAAAAATCAAAACAAAAGGGATTAAAGACTTAATAAATCTAAGACCTCAAACTATGAAAGTAATACAAGAAAACACTGGGGAAACTCCCCAGGACCATGGTCTAGGCAAAAATTTCTTGAGTAATACCCCACAAGCACAGGCAACCAAAGCAAAAATGGACAAATGGGAACCCATCAGGTCAAAAAGCTTCTGCACAGCAAAGGAAACAACAAAGTGAAGACACAACCCATAGAATGGGAGTAATTATTTGCCAACTACCCATCTGACAAAGGATTAATAATCAGAATATATAAGGAGCTCAAAAAGCTCTTTAGAAACAAATTTAATAATCTGATTAAATATTGGGCAAAAGATTTGAATATACATTTCTCAAAAGAAAACATTCAAATGGCAAACAGGCACATGAAAAGGTGCTCACCATCAATGATCATCAGAGAAATGCAAATCAAAACTACCATGAGATATTTCACCTCAGTTAAAATGGGTTTTTTTTTTCCCTCAAGACGGAGTCTTGCTGTGCCACCCAGGCTGGAGTGCAGTGGTGTGTTCTCAGCTCACTACAATGTCCACCTCCCAGGGTTCAAGCAATTCTCCTGCCTCAGCCTCCTGAGTAGCTGGGATTACAGGTACTCGACAACACACTCGGCTAATTTTTGTCTTGTTAGTAGAGACAGGTTTCACCATGTTGGCCAGGCTGGTCTCAAACTCCTGACCTCGTGACCCACCCACCTCAGCTTCCCAAAGTGCTAGGATTATGGGCATGAGCCACTGCGCCCAGCCCAAATGGCTTTTTCTAAGCCAGGTAATAACAAATGTTGGTGAGGATATAGAGAAAAGGGACCCCTCGTACACCTTGGTGGGGATGTAAATTAGTACAACCACTATGGAGAACAGTTTGGAGGTGCCTCAAAAAATTGAAAATAGGCGTGCACGGTGGCTCATGCCTGTAATCTCAGCACTTCGGGAGGCCAAGATGGGCGGATCACCTGAGGTTGGGAGTTCGAGACCAGCCTGACCAACATGGGAGAAACCGTGTCTCTCCCATGAGAGACATTAACCAGGCATGGTGGCACATGTCTGTAATCTGAGCTACTCAGGAGGTTGAGGCAGGAGAACTGCTTGAACCCAGGAGGTGGCGGTTACCATGAGCCAAGATCACGCCATTGAACTCCAGCCTGGGCAATAAGAGCTAAACTATTGTCAAAAGAAAACCTCAAAAACCCAAAACCAAACAAACAAAAAAACTAAAAATAGAGCTACCATATAATCCAGCAATAGCACTTCTCTGTATATACTCAAAAGAAAAGAAATCAGGAAATTGGTACTTCTACACAATGGAGTACTTCAGCCATAAAAAAGAATGAGATTCTGTCGTTAGCAACAACATGGGCAGAATTGGAGGCCATTACAGTCAGTGAAATAAGCCAGGAACAGAAAACAAACTTTGCATATTCTCACTTATTTGTTGGAGCTAAAGATTAAAACAATTGAACTCGTGGAGATACAAAGTAGAAAGATTGTTACAGATGCTGAGAAGGGTAGTAGGGGGAGTGAGAGGCAGGTGGGGACGGTTAATGGGTACAAAAAAATAGAATAAATAAGATCTAGTATTTGACAGCACAACTGGGTGACTACAGTCAATAATGATTTAACTATACATTTAAAAATTTTTACAAAGAGTATAACTGGATTGTTCTTAACACAAACGATAAATGCTTGAGGTGATGGATACCTCATTTACCCTGATGTGATTATTACACCTTGCATGTCTGTATCAAAATATCTCATGTGTCCTATAAATATATACAACTACTATGTACCTACAAAAATTAAAAAGAATATTTTTTATTCTAATTCAAAGACTTTTTCAACAAATAGCATATATAACAGTTTTCGAAATTTATAAAGGTAACTATGCATCGGAATCTCTATATATCCATCATGAAGACAAAGACAAGGATCAACAGGAAATGCTATGTAAATATCCTTGAATATTGAATATTGAACTGTAACTTACTAGCAATAAAAAGATTGCAGACCCTGTCCCCTCCACCCTAACCCAATAAAGCTGCTCAAAAACATCATCTTAAATTTCACAAAAAAATTATAAAGTTATTTGAAGACGAAGATGGGGAAAATACTACACATTAGTTTGCAACTCTTACTTCCCCATTCCTCCAACTAGGGTAGTCAGAAGAGCTCTGCAGCATTGGAAACGTCTGTATAGAAATATGCTTGTCCGGCCGGACGCGGTGGCCCATGCCTGTAATCCCAGCACTTTGGGAGGCCAAGGCGGGCGGATCGCAAGGTCAGGAGTTCAAGACCAGACAGGCCAACATGGTGAAACCCTGTGTCTACTAAAGAGGTTGGAGGTTGCAGTGAGCCTAGATCGTACCACTGCACTCCAGCCCGGGCTACAGAGTTAGAGATCATCTCAAAAAAAAAAAAAAAAAAAAAAAATACACTTGCCTCTGGCCTGGCATGGTAGCTCACATCTGTAATCCCAGCACTTTGGGAGGCCAAGTGTGGATCACTGGAGGTTAGGAGTTCGAGACCAGCCTGGCCAACACTGTGAAATTCTGTCTCTACTAAAAAAACAAAAAATTAGCCAGGCACAGTGGTGGGCACCTGTAATCCCAGCTACTTCAGAGGTGGAGGCTAGAGAATTACTTAAAGTTTCATGTTTAAATTTTCTCTATTTTATGTAATGTTTCATTATTAAAAAATATATATTTTATCATAGAAAATTTCATACATATGGAAAAGTTCAGAAATACAGAACTACAATGAGATACATGAAATAATTTAAGGAGCCTCCTTACACCTGTCACCAAACTTCAACAGCTATTAACTCACGGCCAATCTTATTTCATCTATATTTTTACATACATTGTTCACATTAATTTAATGGGCAAATAAAATATTAATATAATAGTATAGATTTAATATCTGTAAATTTAAAGTGATTTATTTTATATTCTTGCATGTTTTGTTATACTAATTTTTTTGTGAATTCTGGACACAAAAAATAAAATACTGGTGTTCATACTGTCATTCTGATATTACACTAAACACTCAAATACTGATACTGTCATTTTGCTTTGTGCTTCACTAGCAAGTGGGGCCTAAGCACTAAAACACTTGTTTTATGCCTACATAACTCAGTTCTTTATAGCACAGTCAATGTCTTGATTATCTCTATATTACAACTTTATACCAAAATCTTTATTCGTTAACTACAACCACCGTATTTCCACATTGCCTTAAAAACAGATTAAACAGAAACTTTTTTCTGAAAACTTTTCTTTCAAAGCAGTCTTTACAGTATCATCCAGCAGAAGAACCTGAACTTTATAAGTTACACATTTTACCATAACAAAATTCATACAGTATCACAAGGCCAAAAAAAGGAACTAAAAATCTAATGCATTTTAGAGTAATTAGTGGCACTATGCCCTCTAAGCATATATACCTACCATTTTTGTCCTTTAGTAATTTATTGATGATGTTACTAAGGTCAGCAATTTCAGAGGTGGCAGGGATTGAGAAGGGAACATCATCTATGGCATATCTATAAAAAGGAAATGATATGTTAAGATCAAGTCTACAGATACCTAAACAACTGTGCTTTTATGAATTCGACATATATTTATGGGGTACCTGCTACATGCCAGACATTTTGCTACATGTTGTAAACAAAAATGAATTAAAACATGGTCTCTGTTTTCAAAAGAGGTTGAAGTCTGGTAATCAGATAGAATGATGTTATGTAAGAACAATGTCATTAGGTAACATGTATAAACAGAACAAAGACATCATAGTCATTTTAACTAGAGAAAAGGAGGGCAGGAGAGCAGGGCCTGAAAGGATGCACAAAAACGATAACTGTTAAGCTACATTAGAAAAGTGATTAGTCAGGTGTGGTGGCGTGTGCCTGTAATCCCAGCTACTTGGGAGGCTGAGGTGGGAGAATTGCCTGAGCCCAGGAGGTTGAGGCTGCAGTGAGCTGAGATGACACCACTGCACTGCACTCCAGCCTGTGTGACATATGAAGACCCTGCCTCAAAAGAGAAGTGAGTTTTTGCCAGGTAAGGGAAGGATAGTATGGAAGAAGCAGTGTGCAGGAAAGCAGTGAGAACCTCAAAACAATAGCTGGGAGTTGTTAAACTGCCCACCCAACCTATTCCACAAAGTCCTGTTTTGCTCTAAAGTTAACAAAGGCTAAAGAGATATACACGGAGTGCTGTATATACCATGTGAAATCATTTTTACTTCTTTTTTGTGGGCAATGAAGAATTAGCAGTGCAAATTAGAAATGACAGATTTTATTTAGTTAGCTCTTTCTGGCTGCACAATGGACACTAAATTAGAGGAACACATTACAGCGGCAGGTTAGGAGACTCATAAGAAACTGTGAGAAAATATTTGCGAATCATGTATTTAATAAGGAACTCATATCTAGACTACATTAAGAACACTTACAACTCAATAATAAAAAGACAATGCAATTTTTTTTCTTTTTCTTTTTTTTTTTAACACCCCATTGTCAATATTAGGTCATTTTTTTTCATTTTTGACAATGCAATTTTTCAAATGGCCAATAGGGACATGAAAATGCTCATCATTAGTCATCTTGGAAATGCTAATCAAACACAATGAAAATCATTTCACACCCACTAGGGTGCTATAATTAAAAAGACAGATAATAACAAGTGTCAGTGAAAATATAGAGCAATTGGAACCCTGATTATTGCTGGCAGTAATATAAAATGGTGCAGTTGCTTTGGAAAACATTCTGGCAGTTCCTCAAAAAGTCAAACATAGAATTATATCTGACCCAAAAACTCCACTTCTAAGTATATATGCAAGAAAAATGAAAACATGCATCCACACAAAAACTTATACATGAATGTTCACATAACTATTTGTAACAGCTAAAAGGTGGAAACAACCTAAATGCCCGCCAACTAATGAATGGAAAAATATGGTACATACATTCAATGGCTTATTATTTGGCCATAAAAAGGAATGAGGTGCTAATAGATACTATGACATAATTAAACCATTTAAAAAAAAAAATCATACAAGTGAAAGAAGTCACCCACAAAAGACCGCATTATATAATTCCATTTATACAAAATGCCCAGAAGAGATAAAGCTACAGAGATAGAAAGCAGATCAATAGGGCTGAGGGTATTATTTAATAAACAGCTAAAGGATGATGAAAAATGTTCTAAAACTGACGGTGGTGATGTCTGCACAACTCTGCAAATACGGTGCTGATGATCCTCAAATCATACTTTGAACAATAAGGCTATGGCTATATATTTATGTACATAATTTACATATATGTATTCACATATATGTATATTCTTGTGTGTGTGTGTGACAATTATATTAGCCCCCACCCCCCACCATTTTACTGACCAAAATATTAAGTGAAAAGAAAAAGCAAGAATTTTATTTATTTATTTATTTGAAATAGGGTCTCACTATGTTACCCAGGCTGGAGTGCAGTTGCACTGATCCTGGCTCACTGCAACCCTGTCTCTCAGGCTCAAGCAATCCTCTCACACCAGCCTCCCAAGTAGCTGGGACCACAGGTGGGCACCACCATGCCCAGCTAATTTTTTGTATTTTTGGTAGAGACTGGTTTTCATGATGTTGCTTAGGCTGGTCTTGAACTCCCGAGGTAAGTGATTTGCCCTCCTTGGCCTCCCAAACTGCTGGATTACAGAAGTGAGCCACAGCATCCAGCCAAGAATTTTAATTTCTACATTTTTTTTTTTTTTTTACCTTTTGGAGGACCTAAATTCAAACACACACACACAACATGTATCCATTTATTTCAGGGCTTAAAACACAGCGGCCTATTATCTCTTACAGTTTTATATAAATCAACAATTATCTCAAAGCTGGACACAGTGTCTCATGTCTGTAATCCTAGGACTTTGGGAGACCTAGTTGGGCAGATCACTTGAGGCCAAGAGTTCGAGACCAGCATGGCCAACAAGGCAAAATCCTGTCTCTACTAAAAATGCAAAAATTAGCCAGGCTTCGTGGCATACGCCTGTAATTCCAGCAACTCCGGAGGCTGAGGCGGGAAGATTGTTGAAGCCCAGGAGACAGAGGTTGCAGTTAGCCAACAATGCACCACTGCAGTCCAGCCTGAGTGACAGAGTGAGACTCTGTCTCTAAAAAAAGAAACCAAAACAAACAAAAAACCCCATATATTTAAAAAATTTTTATTTTAAGAAAAACAAAAAAACCCACTTTCAATTACAAAACGCAGTGGTTATGTTAACACATCACCACATTCCTTGAGAAGTATTAAGGCTATATAAGTACATATACTCACGTACATTGACAATACAATTTATGTATACTGTAAGCAACAATACAAGAGGAGAAAAGATGATTTACTAGCTCTCCTCATAAAGGTACAAACAAAATAACAAGTATAATTAAGGTGGGAGTTTCCTAGTTTATGGATAACTTTAGCTTATTAATGCAATACATGTTCATTATTTTCACTGAAAAATTTGACATTGTTGACTCAGTCAATCCAAGAAGCTTAAATATATAGCCCCTGCCCTCAAAAGGCTTCCAATATAGTTGGAAGAGGTCAGGCAAACACAAAGAAAACTAATGATGCAATATATACCACAAGGCAGCATATAATTAGTTTTCGAATGAGTGCCAACAGACCTTCAGATCACTGGTTAAAATGTTTATATATCTATATAAAGACACGTATAAATGGTAAATATGTTTACATTTATATGTTAGTAAATAGGACTTATATATAAGTACATGATAAAGTATAAAACGTATTTATATTATATACGTGTATCAATAAATCAGTAACTAAATTGACTTCACATTTATCAAGAACCAATTCTACCATAAACCCATATTCAGAGCTCCACTTTCTAGCCTGGTTTCGAAAAGCACATTTTATCACCTATTAAAAAAAAAAAAAAAAGAAAGAAAACGTGTTTTCAAAAACTGTGAACCATCACCAGCAGACACCCTATAACAAGGCCCACTCACTGTTCGTTGTTAAATTACACATATAGAATGTTTCATTCAGAAAGCAAACCTGAAGCCCTTCAGTCTCCTCCACACTCACAATTCAAATTATAGAGAACCTGTGAAGCTGGTTAGAAAGGAGATAATCTCAGAAAAAAGGTGACAATAGGAACAACTAGGGAGCCACAAGGTCATACCAAAGGAGTGGTCAGAAAAGATCCTGGGGAAGTGAGCGAAGGGTGGAACGCTTACTTACTTCTTGCTATCAGTGTAGAAGCGTGTTTGGAGTTGAGCCATGGCGAGGCGTACACACAAGACTTGCCCACGGAAACGTACGGGTTAGTAGACCCACAACAGGGAGCTCCTGTCTTTTAGAACTACAAAAAAGGCAGCTCAAAACTAGACTGCCCAGGTAACGAGGAGCTGGAGTCTAATCCTGGACTCTGCTTTCTCTCTTCGGGTCTCCTCCGCAGAAAACACGAGGCCGCCCTTCTACAGACGCCCAGACCACAAACATCGACTACCTACTCCTAGATTTAGGAATCATCGATTAGAAAAGCATAGCCTTAAAGGTGGCATGTTCCTTTAATCATTGTTAGAATTCTTCCCATACAAGTGGGCCTGTTATTGATTAGGAAGATCCCACTCAAATCCACTTTATTAATAATTTTTTTTTCAAGAGGCTGTCCTGAGCTTGAATAGTTCAAACACAGCTCCTAGTTACAAGTCTCAGAAAGCATCGCTTCTCAAACGCTGTGACCATTGGGAATTGTAGTTTTTCGCCATGCTGCCCACGGGGCATCTTAATTTGCATTAAATCCTCCAGACTCCAGCCAGATACCAAATTTTCTCTGTCTTCAGCTTTGCCTGACTAACGCCTTATCCGTTTTTTTTTTTTTTCTCATACATATTCCCAACCAGTCTCACTCCGCAGAGATTTTTCCTAAGTCTCGCCTCTGTGGGTTTTAGAGGGAGGTGAGAGGCGGAAATACGAAAAAAACAACGGATGAGAGAGGAAACGGACGACGGTGGCCGATAGTGGTCCTAATCTCGTGGGACTGCGCTGCGCGCTCCCGGTGGGATGCGCCTGCGCATTATGCTGGTCTCCATGGCGGGGCCTCGGAGCCAAGACGAGGTTGAGTAGACTCGTTTTGAATTTTCTCCCCTCTGCTCCGGCGGACTTCCCTCCTCGCCTTGTGGGGCTATCGGCGGCGGCAGGACTAGGGGAGTTGGAGGTTTAGCAGCGCTCTCTGCGCCGACCAACCGGACGCTACCTCCCAACCCCCCTTTCTTCCTCCTGCCTCCTCCTCCCGTCACCTCCTGACCCGCCAGAGCTCCGAGCAACTGCCGGCCCACGCCCCCAGCCGCAGCCGGTCTCTGGCGGCACACTCCGCCCGGAGCCTGGGGGCATTTTCCGGGTCCTACATGGCAGGGCCTCCGACCACTGACCCGGCACTGGGCTCCCGGGTCCCAGAGGGGCAGGCTGGAGAAGGAGTAGGTTAGGTGTCTTGAGGGTTGCTGAGCCCGAGGAAGCGCTATCGCCGCAGAGAAGGAGCCGGACCCATTGGGCGGAGCACCCCATGTGTGGTGCCTCACGCAGTCCCGCACCTTGCTTTTTAGGGTCCTTTTTCTCCTTTCTGAGCCCTTTTATACCTTATATTTAGAAGGGGAAAATCATTCTCCCCCACCTTCTCCCCCACTTTTTTCCTTTTTTGTCTTGCAATTACGCAAAGGCCTATGTCTTGTTCTCAGTGGTCCGAAGAATTACTCTTAATATAGTTGTTTTTCTGAGGGAGGATGGATGGAGATGACTATCCAGATTCCGGAGTCACTTTTTAAGGCATTCGCTTCAAGAGACGAGCAGTTTAGAATCAGGCAGAACTGGATTGCCAAATTTGTGGGCAGAGCGGTATGTGTGCAGGTGAAGACAACTAAAGCTTTCCTTTGTTACGTTCTTTAAAGTTGTCCTACAGTTAGGTAGGCGCCTAATATTTAAATAGAGAAAGATTTAAACAATTGGAAGAGAAAAAAATTTTATTAGAGAGCAATGACAGTAAAAGTAGGAGTCTTTTCAGGTTACTGGCCTTTGGAGATGGAATGCGGACCCTGGAACCAGAATTCCTGGGTTCAAATCCTGCCTCTGCTACTTAACGTTTTTGTGCCACACTTTTATCAACTGTGAGAATTAACTGCGGCATAGGAAGCACTCAGTATATGTTTACTATCATCATAATAGTTACCAATTCCGGTTTAACTAGAAGCTTTGCCAGCGTGTACAGAAAAGGGAGAATAGGCACATTGAGTAGAGGAATAAAATTAGAAAACCTCTGTGCTGAAGCCCCGGGAAATCACTTATTAGGACTGGGCTTGCTAATGGAAATGGTGGTCGTTTAATCATGTGGTTATTGTAGTGATGAGGATTTACATGTTACGTTAAATAAGTCGTGGGCACCCAAAGCTTGAAACACTTTCTTGATGAAGTCTTGCCATTGAATCTGTATTTATTGATAATATATCAGTGGTTAAAATATGTTTATAAATGTATAATTGAGCAGCAGGTTAATACATTTTTATCATTCATTTGAAATTTATCAAAAAATATACAGTACCTGATAGAGTCAATATAGTTTGATCTTAATTTGAATTGAAAATTACCAGGAAAATAACCTGAATTTATGCTTAATAGATAAGGCTTTCCGTTTGCAAAACAGAAATCCTGATTTGATTGAAATACGTTTTTCATTTGACGGAGACCTTTAGTTAAGGAAAGATTAGTTAATAAGCATTTAAAATAACTACCCAGCCTTGTGTTTTACAGTTTTTTTTCCAGTAACTTCTGTGTGATGTTTGGTGTTGCCTCCAAGCAGTGCCTAGGATAGCTGATGCTTTTAGAGTGTTTTTCTTTAGTTGGAGCATTAACTGCAAGTTTTTGGTTGGTAATCATTTTCTATGGGATTTCTTTTTTATATGGTCCTCGTGGAGACACATTGTTATCTGGAGAACCACAGTTTGGAAAATACATTTCTCTTTATTATAAGTTTCTTGTTTTCTGTATATAATGGCATAGTGTGGTATCATACAAAGATTATGTATTAGGGCTTTGGAGTCCTAATTGTTTTGTGTGTGTGTGTGTGTTTTTTTTTTCCAATTTGGTTTTGAATCTGAACGTAATAATGTACTCTCTGATCTTAAGCAAGTTTCTTGACAGTTTCAGTTTTTTTATCTATAAATAGATAAAAAGAGCTACCTCAGAGTCACTGTAAGGATTAAATGAATTTGTAAAGCTCTCAAGGAGTGGCCTAATCCCAACACTTTGGTAAGTTGAGGCAGGCAGATCACCTGAGGTCAGGAGTTTGAGACCAGCCTGGCCAACATGGTGAAACCCCATCTGTACTAAAAATACAAAAATTAGCCGGGCGTGGTGGCAGGCATCTATAATCCCAGCTGCTTGGGAGACTGAGGCAGGAGAATCGCTTGAACCCGGGAGGTGGAGATTGCAGTGAACTGAGATTGTGCCACTTCACTACAGCCTGGGCAAAAGAGTGAAACTCCATCTCTTTTTTTTTTTTCTTTTTTCCTTCAAAAATTAATCTCCAATGAAACTCCATATAAAAAAAAAAAATCTCTCAGAGCAAAGAAGTAAAAAGAGGTTTGTTTGTGCAGAGTAAAAAACGGGTAGAAATGGATTACAGGGAAACTTATAGGAAGAGCAAACCATAAATAGACATTGTGAACACCAGCCTTAGATTTTTTTTCCCTGAAAATTAAAAAGTGCTTTTTTTTTTTTTGCTTTGAGATGAAATCTCGCTCTGTTGCCCAGCGTGGAGTGCAGTGGCATGATCTTGTCTCACTCCAACCTCCGCCTCCCAGTTTCAAGTGATTCTCCTGCCTCAGCCTCCCCAAAAGCTGTGATTACAGGCTTCTGTCACCATACCCGGCTGATTTTTGTGTTTTTTTTTTTAAGTAGAGACAGGGTTTCACTATGTTGGCCAGGCTGGCTTCAAACTCCTGACCTCAAGTGATCTGCCTACCTTGGCTTCTCAGAGTACTGGGATTACAGACATAAGCCACTGTGCCCAGCAGAAAATTTAAAAATTAATAGAGGTTATTGTTTATATATTTGTATACATTTAAAATTTTGATATTTAACACATAACTGTAAAAATTGATCCTTAAAAAAGAAATCCTATTAAAATATTTGTTAATTAGTCTTGATTTTATTTTTGACACCATGGATTCATAGTAATTTTGTATATAATATAAGAGGAACATTATGTCATTTACCTACCTCTAAAAGATGAAGTAAATTTTATTTTCTAGAGTACTTTCAAGCAATATTTTTTAAAGATCTGATGCTGATAATGAATAGATTTAAAGATCTTTTTAGATTTAAAGATCTTTTACAAGATGTACCATTAACGAAGGTACCTGGAATTAAAAGAAACTCAACTTCAAGCTGCTTTCTTTTTAATTATCCTGTTAGGTGATTTGTTATCAGATTATTGGTTTTAACAGATAATATTTTAATACACCGAAGTCTGTGAGGGATACTAAACAACATGATTGGATGTTAAGACCATTTTTTTAAAAATATATATTACACCTAAGAAATTACCTCCAAAATTTTGAACTGATAGAATTGCTGTTGAACAAGATCAAAACAGCAATGGCCCAAGTATGGTCCTTGAAAGAGATCTGAGTGACAGTAACCTGAAATCATCTTTTCCCCTCTGCCATACATCACTGTGTAAAAACAATAAAAAGCCCTTTCTCCCTATAAATAAAAACACTGAGCTACTAATTTTACAGATGCTTTCCAATCTTTAATTTTGATATAAGATAAAATCCACTTTTTAAAAATGTGATAACAAAACATTCTAGAAAGCAATTTGCCAGCAAAATGTAATGCCTTAGTGTGTTTTCTGAAATCCAATGATTATTAACTGTTTAGGCTCCATATTTAATACTTTCTTTTTTCTTTCTGCTCTTTTTATCCAGTTGTAATACTTCTTGCTTAAGAAATAAGCTTGTCAATTCTAGGGCTTGGGAGGTAGGGCATGGGGAGAGGAGCTTTATTTTAAAGTTCTTGTGGCTCCAAAACATGCCCTATTAAATATTTTCATTGAAGAAAAATATAATTTGCTAGAGATCTTTGTTTCAGTGGTAGTTATATGAGATTTTAAATATTCTAAATCCCTGATTTTAGACAAGGAAACAGACACAGAGAGATAGCTACCTGTCCCAAGATACATGCAATTATCTGTAAAGTCAGTCCTTGTCTTTAGTTGTATTCAACTGAGTTCTATTCAGTTGATGATTCTACCACACCAGGCTGATAATGGTTATTTTAGAATAAAACCTGCATAACAAAATCTAATAATTTTCTTTATGTAAATAAAATATACATTAAATACCTTCTCATTACAGAGAAAATGCTTCTGTGAAGACACAAAGCTTTCACATAAATGAAGCTACAGCTATCATGATTTAGTGACCCCAAAAGTAAGAACTTCATTGGACAAGAAAGGACATTTATGGAGTTAGTAGAATGCTTGAGGCCTGGAATTTAAACCTGAGCCGCTATCTGAAGGTAATAATTTTATTTTGAAAGTAATAACTTTATTTTAAAAACTTAACTATTATCTGTTACATATTTAAAAAGTCAAATTACCTTTGTATATAGGTACTTTGTACCATTTATAGTTACCAGTTGGAAAAGAATATTTTATACCTAGTTATTTAATATTAATATCTTCATTCTTAAAAACTACTTTGACAGAGTTAATTGGCAGTTAGGGATAAAAACTCACAGCATGTCATATACTGACATTCAGGATAGTTGGGAAAATCAGCTATTTTAAGTCACTCTGCAGTTGTCAGGATTAAAGAAAATAAAGCAAATTGATGGAAGAAAGGAGGAAGGAAGAAGTAATACTTTTCGCTAAATCCAAATTATTTTTTTAAAGTGTGTCTATAACTTACATATGTACTTTTGGCCGGGTACAGTGGCTCATGCCTGTAATCCCAGCACTGTGAGAGGCAGAGGTGGGTGGATCACAAGGTCAGGAGATTGAGACCATCCTGGCCAACACGATGAAACCCTGTCTCTACTAAAAATACAAAAATTAGCTGAGCATGGTGGCACATGCCTGTAATCCCAGCTGCTTGGGAGGCTGAGGCAGGAGAATAGCTTGAACCAGGGAGTCAGAGGCTGCAGTGAGCAGAGATCGCGCCACTGCACTCTAGCCCGGTGACAGAGCAAGACTCCATCTCAAAAAAAAAAAAAAATGTACTTTTAATCTCCATTTCACCTATGGGTTAGGTCAATTGTCATACTAAACCCCAATTTTCCATAAAGAAACTACTTTAATATTTTCTCAGTGTAAACACAACAATCTTTTTTAAACCCATAGATTTTCATTCCCAGAAGTCAGTAGAAAATAAAGTTATCTTTATTCCATTGGCAAAATCCCAATATGGGCAAAATTCTGCAGTAGGTCCTCTGTCAACATACTCTCTAACCCTTAACTAGTGTACTTAACCTAGGGCAGTCATTCTTCCTGGGTCTTGCACTGCTGCATCTAGTGCAGGCCTGCTGAATTCTCCTAAGTTCTTTGAGTCTCAGATGTACTTGCTTTCTCATTTCCAAGTAAAACTTTTCACTCCCTTAGGGTACTCTTTTTAACTCATTTTAAAGGAAGAAATCTATCCTTACATAAATTTATACAAATTTGTTAATGGCTGATGTTCTCGCCAAAGTTTTTATCTTTTTTTTTTTTTTTTAAAGTTTATTAATGTTAATGAAAATTTTACTGATGAAATTTCAGAGTGAGTGTGTAAAAGTCAATAAAATAAAAAAAATTTAGACTAGTGAAGGATAACTTGCAGTGGGATCAGAGTACCTGTCAGGAAACTGGGAATATGTGGAATTCTTAACCCTAAACTATTGACACTTTTTACAACTCCTTCATAAACTCCACTTCTCACTTTGTTCTCCCTAATGTTTTCTCAATAGCTGAAATGCCTGCATATTTAGAGCTCTAGCTTTTGGGTGGTGTTGGAGACAGAGCTTTTTGTATGTTAGGGTACTGCTTCTAATTAAATTTCAACCAGGAAAAGTTGAAAACAAAAGGAAGGAATACTTTCTTTTAACATCTTTAATTTGTTAACGTATCCAGAAAAGATTTAAAGCTATGGATTATTGACTAATAGAGGAAAAAGAGAGCTTTCTCTATTGCCTTGAAAATATTCCTATTGTCATAATAGAGTACGGACTTTGAAATCAACACATGTAGGTTTGAGTTCTTGCTCAGCCACTCAGCATATTTGTAATCTTGGGAAAGTTACTTATCAGCCTATCCTATATGTAAATTGGAACAAGTAATTGAATCACAGCTGTTGAAACGGTTAAATAAAACAGGTAAAACACTTTTAGCGTAGTGCCTTACTATGGTAAGTGCTCAATAAATGATAACCTTATAATTTTGAGCAATGAAACTCAGCTTCTTATTCTATAAAATGGTGATAATAATAGGTCCTATATCGCAGAATAGTAGAGTGATTGTTAATACTTCTAGTTAATAATTATTTAGGATAGTTGAGATTCAATACATTTTAAATTATAACTATGACAATTAAATTCATATATTTTAAAAGTCAAGAGCTCTAAGAAATATTAAGAAATTATTTTAATTTTGATGTCATTATGTTTAGACAGTGAATATTTCAATATATTCAGTTTACTTTAGAAAATTAAGCCAGACATGGTGGCTCACTTGTAATCCCAGCAAAAGTGGACTAAGGCAGGCAGATCACTCAAGGCCAGGAGTTCAAGGCCAGCCTGGCCAACATGGCGAAACTCCTTCTCTAATAAAAATACAAAAATTAGCCAGGCATGGTAGCGAGCACCTATAATCCAAGCTACTTGAGAGGTTGAGGCAGGAGAATCACTTGAACCCAGGAGACAGAGGTTGCAGTGAGCCAAGATTGTGCCACTGTACTCCAGTCTGGACAGCAGAGCGGAACTCTGCCTCAAAAAAAAAAAAAAAGGAAGAAAAATAAAATTAAACTGTATTCTAATTGTATTCTTGACAATTTACTTTGGGATAGTAAATTACATTCCTAATAGGGAAAAAAAAGATTAATTTTTAAATTGTTGTATTCCTAAGATATTTTATTTTTAATAAGCTCCTCAATAGGAACTTATTTGCAGTTGAATCTAACTTTGTAAAAGTTTTCTGTTTTTTTTGAGACAAAGTCTCGCTCTGTCCACAGGCACCAGGCTGGAGTACAGCGGCACAAACTCGTCTCCCTGTAACCTCTGCCTCCCAGATTCAAGCAATTCTCCTGCCTCAGCCTCCCGAGTAGCTGGGATTACAGGCACGTGCCACCATGCCCAGCTAATTTTTGTATTTTAGTAGAGACAGGGTTTCACCATGTTGGCCAGGATGGTCTCTATCTCTTGACCTCATGATCTGCCTGCCTGGGTCTCCCAAAGTGCTGGGATTACAGGTGTGAGCCACTGCGCCCAGCCAAGTTCCTTGTTTTAATAGAGTTCTTCGATATTTCTGTTCAGTGCACATTAGAAGTCAGTCAATAAATTATAGTTAAATGAATTTTAAAAATCAGGATAATCAACTCTTAAAAACATAAAATCTTAGAACTGGATGGGATCTTAGAGATTACTTACTGATAATTTAAGGAACTGGAAATTTAAGTTCAGAGAAGTTAACAATTTCAATATTTCATTGAATCTGGGCAGATCTCATGTTCCTTTCTTTTGTTTTGAGAGAGTCTCACTCTGTCACCCAAACTGGAGTGCAGTAATGTAATTACAGCTCACTGCAGCTTTGAACTCCTGGGCTCCAGTGATCCTCTCACCTCAGCCCTCTGATTAAGTAGCTAGGACTACAGGCAGAGGCATCACACCTGGCTGAATTTCTTTAGTGTTTGTAGAGATAGTCTTGCCTTGTTGCCTAGGCTGGTCATGAACTCCTCCTCTCAATTGATCTTCCTGCCTTGGCCTCCAAAAGCACGAGGATTATAGACGTGAACCACTGCATCTAGCTCCCATATTCTTTCTCTACTACATTTATGAGCCGTTAGTGAATTTTTTAAATTAGTAATACTGAAATAGAGCTTTTTAGTCTTCTAAAAGTGTAATAGTTTTGCGATATTTTTCAAAGACAGTATAGAGAAAAGTATATTTAGAATCTCAAACTAAGCCCAGGAAAGTTTTGATTACATCAGTTAGATGACTAGAATTTGTTTTTTTCTTTGTGTAGTTTGCCCAGTCTACTCCTGAACTGTTGGGCTCAGGCAATTCTCCCGCCTTGGCCGTGTGTACAGATTTTTGTGGGATATAGATTTTCAGCTCCATTGGGTAAATATATAGTAGTGCATTTTCTAGGGTGTATGGTAAGCCTATGTTTAGCTTTGTAAGAAACTGCCGAACTGTCTCCTAAAGTGGTTATACCATTTTTCCATTCCCAGCAACAACAAATGAAAGTTCTTGCTGTTCTGCATCCTTGTCAGCATTTGATATTGTCAGTTGTTTTATTTTAGCTATTCTAATAGGCGTTTGTGATAACTAAATTTTTATTTCATTTGTAGTTCCCCTATGACATGTGATGTTAAGCATGTTTTCATATGTTTAGTTGCCATCTGTATCTTCTTTGGTGAAGTATATCTTTTGACCATTTTTTCCCCTTTTTCTTTTTTTTTTTTTTTAGTTATACTTTAATTTCTGGGGTACACGTGCAGATTGTGCAGGATAGTTTCATAGGTATACACATGCCATGGTGGTTTGCTGCATCCATCCCCTGTCACCTACATTAGGTATTTCTCCTAATGTTATCCCTCCCCAATCCCCCCACCCCCTGCTGTCCCTCCCCTACTCCTTCTACCCCCAATAGGCCCCAGTGTGTGATGTTCCCCTCCCTCTGTCCATGTGTTCTCATTGTTCAACACCCACTTATGAGTGAGAACATGCAGTGTTTGTTTTTCTGTTCTTGTGTCAGTTTGCTGAGAATGGTGATTTCCAGATTCATCCATGTCCCTGCAAAGGACATGAATTCATCCTTTTTTATGGCTGCATAGTATTCCATGGTGTATATATGCCACATTTTCTTTATCCAGTCTATCCTTGATGGGCATTTGGGTTGGTTTCAAGTCTTTGCTATTGTAAACAGTGCTGCAATGTCTTTATAATAGAACAATTTGTAATACTTTGGGTATATACCTAGTAATGGGCTGCTGGATCAAATGGTATTCCTATTTCTATATCCTTGAGGAATCGCCACACTGTCTTCCACAATGGTTGCACTAATTTGCACTCCCAGTAGTGTAAATTCGTTCCTATTTCTCCACATCCTCTCCAGCATCTGTTGTCTCCAATTTTTTTAATGATCGTCATTCTAACTGGCGTGAGAAATTATCACAATGTGGTTTTGATTTGCATTTCTCTAAATGACTAGTGATGATGAGCATTTTTTCATGTTTGTTGGCTGCATAAATGTCTTTTTTTGAAAAGTGCCTATTCATATCCTTTGCCTACTTTTGGATGGGGTTATTTGTTTTTTTCTTGTGAACTTGTTTTAGTTCTTTGTAGATTCTGGATATTAGCTTTTTGTCAGATGGGTAGCTTGCAAACATTTTTTCCCATTCTGTTGGTTGCTGGTTCACTCTAATGATTGTTTCTTTTGCTGTGCAGAAGCTCTTAAGTTTAATTAGATCCCATTTGTCTGTTTTGGCTTTTGTTGCCATTGCTTTTGGTGTTTTAGTCAGGAAGTCCTTGCCTATGTTTATGTCCTGACTGATATTGCCTAGGTTTTCTTCAAGGGTTTTTGTGGTGTTAGGTCTTACATTTAAATCTTTAATCCATCTGGAGTTAATTTTTTTTTATAAGGTGTAAAGAAAGGATCTAGTTTCAGCTTTCTGCACATGGCTAGCCAGTTTTCCTAACACCATTTATTAAACAGGGAATCCTTTCCCCGTTACTTGTTTTTGTCACTTTGTCAAAAATCAGACGATTGTAGATGTGTGGCATTACTTCCAAAGCCGGTGTTCTGTTCCATTGGTCTTTTGATTATTTTTAAAACTGGGTTCCTACTGTTGTTTAAAGTTTTTTGTTTATTTGGGATACAAACCCTTTATCAGAATGTATTTTGCAAATATTTTCTTCCAGTTTGTAATTCATCTTCTCATTTCTTTGACATTGCCTTTTCCAGAGAGCAGAAGTTTTTTTCATTCTTTTTTTTTTTTTTTCCTGAGACAAAGTTTTGCTCTTATTACCCAGGCTGGAGGTCATGGTGCAATCTCACTGCAACCTCTGTCTCCCAGATTCAAGCAGTTCTCCTGCCTCAGCCTCTTGATTAGCTGAGATTGCAGATGTGCACCACCACACCCAGCTAAATTTTGTATTTTTAGTACAGATAGGGTTTCACTATGTTGGCCAGGCTGGTCTCAAACTCCTGACCTCAGGTGATCCGCCCGCCTTGGCCTTTCAAAATACTGGGATTACAGGTGTGAGCCACCATGCCCCACCAGTATCACGTTGTTTTGATTAGATTCTCCTAGGTTTACAGTAAGTTCTTGAAATTGGGTTGCATTAGTCCTCCAAGTTTGTTCTTCTTCAGTATTGTACTGGCTATTCACTTAGGCCTTTTGCCTTTTCACATAAACTTTAAGTCAGTTTTTTGATATGTACAATATAACTTGCTTTATTTTTTTTCTGGTTTTTAGAGACAAGGTCTTGCCCTGTCACCCAGCCTGAAGTGATATGCTATATTTTGGTTGGGATTTATTGAATGTATAGATCATGTTGAGAAAAAATTGACATCTTAACAATATGGAGCCTCCTTGTCTACGAACATGGACTATCTCTCCATTTATTTAGATATTTGATGTTTTTAACAGAATTTTATAGTTTTCCTTATCCCTCTCTCCCTCCCCCCACCCACCCCACCGGTGCTAATGTAAATTGTGTTGGGTTTTGTCTTGTTTTGTTTTTTTGAGATGGGGTCTCACTCTGTCACCCAGGCTGGAGTGCAGTGGTGTGATCTCGGCTTACTGCAACCTCCACTCCTGGGCTCAGGGAATCTTCCCACCTCAGCCTCCCAGATAGCTGGGACTACATGCACATGCCATCACACCCAGCTAATTTTTATATTTTTAGTAGAGACAGGGTTTTGCTATGTTGCCCAAGCTGGTTGCAAACTTCTTGGCTCAAGTGATCTGTCCACCTTGGCCTCCCAAAGTGCTGGAATTACAGGCATGAACATCAGACCTGGCTGGTATTGTGCTTTTAAATTTCAACCTCTAGTTTATGATTCATTGCTCGGGTATAGGAAAGTGGTTGACTTTTGTGTATGAGCCTTTTATCCTGTAACCTTGCTACCTTGCTAGAATTGTTTTCTTTTTCTTTTTTGTTATTTATTTATTTATTTATTTTTAAGATGGAGTTTCACCATGATGGTCAGGCTGGTCTTGAACTCCTGACCTCAGGTGATCCACCCACCTCGGCCTCCCAAACTGCTAGGATTACAGGTGTGAGCCACCTTGCCCAGCCTAGAATTGTTTATTAGTTCCAGGAGGTTGGTTTTTTGTTGTTGTTGTTTTTGTTTTGCCTTTGGGATTTTCTACAGACGGTTTTGTCATCCCAAAGTGTTGGGATTACACTTGTGAGCCACTAGGCTTGGCCTGCTTTTTCTGCATCTATTGATATGATCGTACAATTTCTGTTGATGTGATGCCTAATGTAATTATAATGCCTGTTTATGTGATGGATTACATTAATTTATTTTCACATATTGAACCAGCCCTGTGTACTTGTAATAAATCCCACTTGGTTTTAGTGTATGATTTTTTGATACATTTTTAGACTTGATTTGCTAATCTTTTATTGAGGATTTTTGTATTTATGTCATGAGAGATATTAGTCCATAGTTTTCCTTTTTAAAAATATCTTGCCAGGTGTGGTGGCTCACACCTGTAATCCCAGCACTTTAGGAGGCCAAGGCTGGTGTTGAACTGAGGTCGGAAGTTCAACACCAGCCTAGCCAACATGGTGAAACCCTTTCTCTACTGAAAATACAAAATTAGCTGGGTATCCTGGTGCATGCCTGTAATCCCAAGGGGGGACTTGGGAGGCTGAGACCGGAGAATCACTTGAACCTGGCAGATGGAGGCTGCAGTGAGCCAAGATCACACAACTGCACTCCAGCCTGGCTGAGATAGAGCAAGACTCTGTCACTGGTTTTGGTATTAGGGTAATACTGGCCTCATAGGATGAGTCAGGAAATGTTCCCTCTGCTTCTGTTTTCTTGAAGATGTTACAGAGCACTGGCACATTTCTGCTTTAAATGTTTGGTAAAATTCACCAGTAAAACCATCTGGGCCTGTTGCTATTTTATAAGGTTATCAATTATTGATTCAGTTTCTTTTATAGAAATTTGCCTATTCCAATTATGTATTTCTCTTTGTATGAGTTTGTTATTGGCTTTTGTTCACAGTGAGCTTGTTTACTTTTTCTAACAGTTAAACATTCATGCTAATAGGGCATATGGCTCATCATACAGACACTTTCTTTTTTGTTGTTTTGTTTTTTCTTTCCAGCTTTTAAGTTGAGGGAGTATGCATGCAGATTTGGTACATGGGTGAATTGCATGTTGTCAGGGTGTGGTGTACAGATTATTTTGTCACTCAGGTAATGAGGATGGTACCTAATAGGGAGTTTTTTTGATCCTCATCCTCCTTTCACCATCCAACCTGAAGTAGAATCCATTGTCTGTTGTTCGCCACTTTGACCCAAACACTTTCTGAGGTTTATACTCTTAATATAGTGACAAAAAGTTATTCTCACTTGAATAAATCTAGAGCTCCCTCCTGAAAGTGTGACTTTGTTTCTACAAAAATGTTCTAGAATTCTTTAAGGGCCTATAATAGTTTTGAATATTAAGGAAATTTACAGTGGCAAATTATCTAGTCACTAACTTCATTCTGTCCAATACACTTTTCATTAGTCTGAATCCTTCTACTTTGAAATCCCTCTACCAAGTTCATGAAACTCCTGTTTTATTTAATTGAACTTTGAAATTTTATATGTCCCCCTGTTTTATCATACAAAAGTATAATTTTGTTACCCGTTAGTGATCTAAGTTGAATTTTCCAAAGTTCTTTAATTCCAAAAAATTTTAGATCTATGTAAACACCTCAGTAAATCTGAAGAAATTTTTATGTCCTGGCCATCAGACAGCTTTATAATAAATTAAATCTCTATATTTAGGTCAGTTTCTTTTGCATTTTCCATAATTCTGTTAGTTAGTTAGCAAGCATGAGTTCATTTGAAATGTTCACTTCCTCTGTGATATCATGAAATAAACCTGATTTTAAAGAGTCAGACATAGTTATAAAATATACAGAATATAAATTTTATACGTAGAGACTTTACGTGTCTTGATTATCCTTTTATCTCCAGCACATAGAACAGTATTTGTCATGTAAGTGTGAAGTAATAATTCATTGAGTGAATGAATACTTGCTTATAAACATATATGCTTAGAAAAAATCTGGAATAATATGCAAAAATGTTAATAGCAGTGATTTTTGTAAAATTATAAGTGAGTAACTTTCTAACGTTGCTACGTTAACATATATGTTATAATGACGTAAATAATAAAACTTAAAAATTTATTGAAAAGACATATTTTTTCCTGAAATGGGGTCTCACTCTGTCACCTCTGGAGTATATTGGTAAGATTATGACTCACTGTAGCCTCAAACTCCTGAGCCCAACCCATCCTTCCACCTCAGCTTCCCAAGAAGCTATAGGGACTATAGGCACATACCACTATGCCTGGATGATTTTTTTTAAATAGAGACAGTCTTATTATATTGCCCAGGCTGATTTCAAACTCTGGCTTCAAGCCATCCTCCCACCTTGGCTTCCCAGAGTTCTAGGATTACAGGCATTAGCCACCACACCCAGCCCTTGAAATTTTTTTTCTTTTTAGACAGGGTCTTGCTCTGTCACGATCATGGCTGACTGCTTCACCCTCCCTGGCTCAGGCAATCCCCCTACCCCAGCTTCCTGAGTAGCTGTGTCCACAGACACATACCACCACAACCAGCTAATTTTTTAAAATTTTTTTGTAGAGATGGGGGTCTCATTATGTCATCCAGGCTGGTCTTGAACTCCTGGACTCAAGTGACCTGCCTGCCCCGGTCTCCCAAAGTGATGGCATTACAGGCGTGAGCCACCATGCCTGGCCTGGAACAAGATAAGGATGCCTACTCTCACCACTCCTGTTTAAGATAGTACTGGAAGTCCTAGCCAGAGCAATCAGACAAGAGAAAGAATAAATAGCATTCAGGCCCAGTGCTGTGGCTTATGCCTATAATCTCAGCACTTTAGGAGGCCAGGGTGGGTGGATCGCCTGAGGTCAGGAGTTCAAGACCAGCCTGGCCAACATGTCGAAACCCTGCCTCTTCTAAAAATACAAAAAAGTTAGCTGGGTGTTTTGGTTGGCTTCTGTAATGTTAGCTACTCAGAAGGCTGAGGCACAAGAATTGCTTGAAAATCTGGTAGGTGAAGGTTGCAGTGAGCTGAGATTGAGATCATGCCACTGCGCTCCAGCCTGGGTGACAGAATGAGACTCCATCTCAAAAAAAGAAAGAAAAAAGAAATAAAGAGCATTCCCATCCCAGTTGGTAAAGAGGAAGTCATACAGTTAAACTGTCGATATTTGCAGATTATATGATTGTTTACCTAGAAAACCCTAAAGACTCCTCCAGAAAGCTCCTAGAACTGATCAGATAATTCAGCAAAGTTTATGTACACAATTAATTGTACAGTAGCTTTTCTGTACACCAACAGCAACAAACCTGAGAATCAAATCAAGAACTCAACCCCTGTTACAATAACTGTAAAAAAAAATAAAATACTTAGGAATATACCTAACCAAGGAGATGAAAGACCTCTGCAAGGAAGACTACTAAACACTGCTGAAAGAAATCATAGACAACACATACAAATGGAAACATACTCCATGTTCATGGGTGGGTAGAATCAGTGTTGTGAAAATGACACACTACCAAAAGCAATCTAGAAATTCAGTGTAATTCCCATCAAAATACCATCATTATTCTTCACAGAATTAGGAAAAATCCTAAAATTCATATGGAACCGAAAAAGAGCCTGAATAGCCAAAGCAAAACTAAGCAAAAAGAAGAAATCTGGAAGTATTACATTCCCTAATTTCAAACTATACTATAAGGACATACTCACCAAAATAGCATGGTACTGGTAATAGGTACAGAATAGAGAACCCAGAAATAAACCCAAATACATACAGCCAACTGATTTTTGACAAAGCAAACAGAAACATAAAGTAGGGAAATCACACCCTATTCAATAAACGGTGCTGGGATATTGGCTAGCCACATGTAGGAGAATGAAACTGGATCCTCATCTTTCACCTTATACAAAAATCAGCTCAAGATACATTATGGACTTAAATCTACTGTGGTTTTAATTTTTGGTTTCCCTAATGACTAATGCTGATCAGCATCTTTTTGTGTGCTACTTGCTAGTTATATGTCTTCTTTAGTGAATTTGTATCTTCAAATATCTTGCCAATTTTTTTTATTGATTTGTCTTATTGAGTTGTAAAAGTTCTTTAGAGTTTGGATATAAGGCCTTTGTCAGGTATATGTTTTGCAAATATTTTTTCCCATCTGTAATGAGAACACATTTTAAATTTTGACAGTCCAATTTTGTTTTTCTTATATATTTTGTCCTGTTCGTTTCATGTTTAAGACATCTTTGCCAAGTCCAAGGGTACAAAGATTTTCTCCTGTGTTTTCTTCTAGAAGTTTTATCATTTGATAGTCTGTGATTCAAGTTGATTTTCTATATGGTGTGAGGTAACAATAAACAAAGTTTATTGTTTTACATATGGCTATTTAGTTGTTTTAGCACCATTAGTTAAAAAGCGTTCTTTTTCTTTTGATGTATTGATATGTTTGTCAAAAAGCAATTGACTCCCACCTAGAAATAGCTTCTCAGCTCTGTCTCAAATCTGTCCAGTTTAGCCTGCTTGCCTCCACTCCATCCTCCACCATATCTATCAGGGTGACACAGAAGTCCTACAAGGTGTCCACCTGTGGTTCTTAGGCCCTTGGCAGCTACTTATACAAGAGTGGGCCAGGTGTCTGCATCAACTCCTCAAGCTTCTCCTGGATGGGCAACAGCAGCAGCTTCCAGGGTGGCCTGGGCATTGGCATGGGTCTGGGGGGAGGCTATGCCAGGCCTGGTGCTATCGGGGAGCATCACAGCTGCCACAGTGAACCAGAACCTCCTGAGTCCTCTTAAGCTGGTTGTACACACCAGCTGTACAAAAGCTTTTTAGTTTGATGCAAATCTATCTATTTTTGCTTTTGTTGCTTGTACTTTTGAGGTTTTAGCCATAAAATCTTTGCCTAGGCCAATGTCCTGAAGCATTTACTCTGTGTTTTCTTCTGTTCCAGGTCTCACATTTAAGTTTTTAATCCATTTTGAGTTGATTTTTGTATATGGTAAGAACTAGGGGTCTATTTTAATCTTTCTGCATATAATACATAGTTTTCCCAGGATTTTTTTTTATCAAAGACTGTCCTTTCCCCAGTGAATATTCTTGGTGCCTCTGCTGAAAATCAGTTGGCTGTAAGTGCATAGATTTTTTTTCTTGGTTTTCTATTCTTTTTCATTGGTCTGTGTGTCTATTTTTATGCCAGTACTGTGATATTTTGGTTATATAGCTTTGTGATATATTTCAAAACCAGGTAGTGTGATGCTTTCAGCTTTGTTCTTTTTGCCTAGGATTTCTTTGGCTATTCAGGGTCTTTTGTGGCTCCATACAAATTTTAAGTTTCTTTTTTCTATTTCTGTGAAGACTATCATTGGGATACGGGTTTTTTGTTGTTGTTGTTGTTGTTTGAGATAGGGTCTTGCTACATTGCTACGTTGAACTTCTGGGCTCAAGCAATCCTCCTGCCTCAGCCTCCTGAGTAGCTGGGACCATTGGTGTGTGCCATTGTACCCAGCTCATTGGTATTTTTATAAGGATTGCAGTGAATCTGTAGCTTGCTTTTGGTAGTATGGTCATTTTCACAATATTAATTATTCCAGTCCATAAATGGATGTCTTTCCATTTTTTGTATGTGTTCTCTTCAATTTCTTTCATTCAATGTGTGTGTAGGTTTTTTTTGTTTGTTCGTTTTCTTTTTTTGAGACAGGGTCTCAGTCTTTTGCCCAGGCTGGAGTGCAGTGGTGTGATCTTGGCCCACTCCAACCTCCGCCTCCCAGGCTCAAGCGATTCTCATGATTCTCATGCCTCAGCCTCCTAAATAGCTGGGATTATAGGTATGCATCATCATGCTTGCCTAATTTTTGCATTTTTAGTTGAAATAGGGTTTCACCATGTTGTCCAGGCTAGTCTCTTAACTCCTGGCCTCATGTCATCTGCCTGCCTTAGCTTCCCAATGTGCTGGGATTATAGGCCTGAGCTACCACACCTGGCCTCATTCAATGTTTTACAGTAGTTAATGGTATCCCATAATTCTTATAGGCTTTGTTTATTTTCATTGTTATTTCCTTCTTTTCTCTTACTAATTTCAAATGATCTATGTTCAAGTTCAGAAATTCTCTCTGCTTGATCAAATCTGCTATTGAAGCTCTCTATTGTATATATTTCATTCATTGAATTCTTCAGCAGCAAGATTTCTGTTTTATTCTTATTATTTATATCCCTTTGTTGAATTTTTTCTTCATATTGTGAATTGTTTTCCTGACTTCATTGAATTCTCTATTTGTATTTTCTTATATCTTGTTAAGTTTAAGATCATTGTTTTGAAACATTTTTGGCAATTCATTGATTTTCTTATCATTGGAGTCTGTTACTAGAGAGTTACAGTTGTCCTTGATCAAAACAGATTTGAACTGCACATGTTGTGTACTCAGATTTTCTTCAGCCTCTACCACCCCTGAGATAGTGAGACCAACCCCTCCTCTTCTTCCTCCACCTCAGCCTGTTCAACTTACATTTAGATGACAAGGATGAATACCTTTATGATGATTCACTTCCCCTTAATGAATAGTAAATATATTTTCTCTTATGACTTTCTTAATTAACTTTTATCTAACTAACTCTATTATAAGAATACAGCACATAATACATATAACATAAAAATATATGTTAATTGACTGTCGATGTTATTGATAAGGCTTCCAGCCAATGGTAAGCTATTAGTAGTTAAGTTTTGGGGAAGTCAGAAGTTATACACACATTTTTGACCATGTGAGCAGTTGGTACCCCAATTCCTGCATTGTTTGAGGATCAGCTGTATTATGTTCCTTTGGTAGCATCATATTTCCTTATGTTTCTGTGTCAATGTCTGTGTATTTGGTGGAACAATTGCCTTTTCCACATTTTCTCGAGTGGCTTTTGTAGAAAAAGACTTTGACCTGCAGTTGGGTTTTATTGTGACAGTCAGGAAGGGTGTGGTGTCTGTTTCTATACAGGTACAGTGGTATAGTTTCCATGCAACTTCTTCAGCTGCTTTCAATGTCAGCAATAACTGGGTGCTCAGTGGGCTAGTCTGTAGCAGTTTGTGGCAGTGGCAGTGACTGTGGCAGCATAGGTTGTTAATGTACTTGGTGTCAAAGGCTTTTGGAGAACTCCTAATTTTCTCCACAAAGGGAAGACTTAACCAAGGTGTCAAGTCTGACACAGCCTACAAATAGCTACAGTAGTGCTGGGTTCTGGTGCTCAGAGCAGCTATGGGGCTGGGTGCTAGACATAGGGTCTATATTAGTCTGTTCTTGCACTGATATAAACAAATACTTGAGACTGGGTAATTTATGAAGAAAACAGATTTAATTGTTTTATGGTTCTGCAGGCTGTACAGGAAGCATTGTGGCTTCTTCTAGGTAAGCTTCAGGAAGCTTTCAATCACGATGGAAGGCAAAGGGGGAACCAGCATTTCACATGGCAGGAGCAGGAGGAAGGGCGGGGGAAAGTACCACACAGTTTTAAACAACCAGATCTCACTATCTTGAGGAGAGCTCCTGGGGGATGATGTTAAACCATGAGAAGCCTCCACCATGATTCAATCACCTCCCACCAGGCTCCACCTCCAACATTGGGGATTACAATTGGATGTGAGATTTGGGTGGGGACACTGACCCAGACCATATCAGGATCTCACAAACCTATTTTGGCACCTGAGTTTGGGACTACAGGTTAGGTGGCAGAGTTGGATGTAGACTGACCTCAGAGCTAGGATCTGTGACTCTCAGATACCCTCTAGCAGCTCAGGCCCAGGAAGCCAGGTTGTAACTATGATTCTTTTCTGAGGGGCAGGGCACAGAACTGGCCCAACTCCAGGGAGAAGGGAAGGGGTACAGCCACAGTTTGGGAACATGAGCCAGTAGGGCTTGATGGTAACTCAAGTCCCGGGGAGATGAAGCACCATGTAGTAGTAACTCTAGTCCCTGGGATGGTGGGATTTGGCAGTATCTGAGACTCTGTGAGGTCAGTTGCTGCCACAGCAAGTATCCCAAAGTGGTGGAGTACAACTGTTGTTTAGGCCCTGGGGGTGTAGGGAACAGCACAGCAATGACTCCACTCCATGTGGAGAAGGGTGTCTTAGCAGCTTAGACTCTAGGGGTCTAGTCTAGTTCCAGTAAAGAAGACTACTAGAGGAGTTTGGTCTGTAGGGCAGAGTGTCTCAGCACAACCACTGCTCTGTTTCCCTAGGACACAGGATACTTTGTCAGTTCAGCCCTGGGATGGGCAGCTGCTTAACTTGGCCACAGCACCAGTTCTCCAGGGGCTCATGTGCTACTTCGGCTTAAGCCTGGGGGGCATGACTGTTCAGGGAGACCCAAGCATCATTTCCTGGAATGTGGATAGTTGCTTCACTTTATGCACTGGAGAGGCATGACTGCTCTGAGCAGCTAAAGCATTGTTTCCCTAGGAGGCAGGATACTGCTTCAGCTCTGGCCTGAGGGGGTGATAGGAGGGGTAGATGAGGTGGCCCCACCTCTACTTCCCCCGACCCCTGTACAAGGGTACAAACACCCCCAGCTGTTTGTAGCTCAACTTAGGGATGTTGGGCCACTGGGTTAGGGTGGGTCAGTTGTGGCTTAGCTCCAGGGATAAAGGGTAACTGTGGCTACTCAGCCCCTGAGCAAGATATACTCCAGCCATAGTTCTGATTCCAAGGTGGCATAAGATAGTAGCTACATGAACTACGGTGCTTGGGAAACAGTGTCAGTTTTTCTCTCAGGGCAGCACAGCAGCGTGGACTCCAGACAGCTTCCTCAGCTGGGCTTGGTGCCTGTGAAGACTGCAGGGAACCCCAGTGGTGAGGTCTATTGATAGGATTGGTTGCTGGAATCCTATTGTTTATCTCCTTGCTGCAGGGAGAAGTTCTTCCTGGTTCCCGGCTGTTCCCAGTTGGGGGATTGGGTGGTGGAGGCCAGATGCATCTTTCCATTCTCTATGTGGCCATGTGGCCATCCAGAGTTTCCATGATTACCAATGCTTTCCCTCATTTATTTTTGTTAAAATGTGGTTGTTTCTCATTATTTTGATTGTCTTTTCTTTATGAAGGAGATGAATGCTAGCGACTTCTAATGGGCCATCTTGCTGATATAACCTGCCTACAATATATTGCTATTAACTGTAGTCGCTATGATTCACTGTAGATCTCTTGAACTTATTCCTCCTAATTGAAATTTTGTATATTTTGACCACAGTCTTTTTTTTTTTTTTTAATTTACATGCCACTATACAAATGGGAAACACAGCTTTCTTTCCTAATATGCAAGTTTAAAGCAGGGGTGTCCAATCTTTTGGCTTCCCTGGGCCACATTGGAAAAAGATGAATTGTTTTGGGCTACACATAAAATACACTAATGATGATGAGTTTAAAAAATGCAAGAAAAAACTTCTCATAATGTTTTAAGAAAGTTTATGAATTTGTGTTGGGCTACATTTTAAGCTGTCTTGGGCTGCACCACGGGCCACAGGTTGGAAAAGCTTAGTTTAAAGGCTATAAATTTCCCTTGAAATTTTACGTTAGCTGTATCCCACAAGTTTTGATACATGGTATGTTCTTTATGGTTCAGATCTAGTATTTGTAGTTCCATGTGAATTTGAGAAGAACATGTGTTCTTTAATTATTCAGAATGAATTTTAAAGTTGTCCAGTAAATTAAGCTTGTTCTATTTCCTTACTTTTGCTTGCTTAACTTGAGATAATTATGATGAGGTCTTGCACGATGATAATACATTTGTCAATTTGGCCCTAAATTCTATCCATTTTTTTGAAAGTTGGTTTTTCTTGTTGCTGTTTGATTATTTTTGAAGACAGGGTCTTGCTTTGACACCTAAGCTGGAGTGCAGTGCGATGATCACAGCCGACTGCAGTCTTGACCTCCCAGGGTCAAGCGATCCTCCCACCCCTGCCACCTGAGTTCCTGGGACTGCAGGCGAGGACCACCACATCTGGCTAATTTTTTTTTTTTTTATTTTGTAGAGGAAGGGTTTCAACATGTCCGGGCTGGTCTGGAACTCCTGGGATCAAGCAGTCTGCCTGCCTTGGCATCCCAAAGTGCTAGGATAACAGGCATGAGTCACTGTACCTGGCCTAAAAAAATTTTTTTAAAGAGAAATTTCAAAACTATACAGGAGTAGGCTGGGCATGGTGGCTCACGTCTGTATTCCCAGCACTGTGGGAGGCTGAGGTGGGCAGATCACATGAGGTCAGGAGTTTGACACCAGCCTGGCCAACATGGTGAAACCCCATCTCTACCAAACAATAAAAAAGTTAGCCAGGCATGGCGGTGTGCACCTGTAGTTCCAGCTACTTGGGAAGCTGAAGTGGGAGAATCACTTGAACTGGGAAGGTGAAGGTTGTAATGAGACAAGATCATGCCACTGCAGCGCAGCCTGGGGGATAGAGTAAGACCCTGTCTCAAAAAAAAAGGTATATATGTATATGTATGTGTGTGTGTGTGTGTGTGTGTGTGTGTGTGTGTGTGTATATATTCTATAGTATATAATATATATTTATATATAATATAGTATATAATATATATTTATATATAATATAGTATATAATATATATTTAGATACAATATATAATTATATATAAAATTATTTATAATTATATATAATTAATATAATCCTATTATATAATATACTTCTGTATATCTATTTAAATATATTTAAATATAATTTCATCTTATAAATATATTTATAAAAATATATATTTATACATATATATGTACACACATACACATAGGATTACAATAGTAAATGAAGCCTGTATACAATTATAAATATATGACTAATCTTGTTTTACTTATTTTTCTATCAATTGTACCCTTTTCTCTGACTTTGGTATTTATTTATTTTTTTGAGACAGGGTCTCACTTTGTCACAGAGGCTGGAGTGCAGTGGCACAATCCCAGCTCCCAGGATCAAGTGATCTCTTGCCTCAGCCTGCCAAGAAGCTGGGACTACAGACACACACCACCAGGCCCAACTAATTTTTTTGATCTTTAGTAGAAACAGGGTCTTGTTATGTTGCTCACGCTAGTCTCAAATTCCTGGGCTCCAGCGATTCACCCACCTCAACCTCGAAAAGTGCTGGAATTACAGGCATGAGTCACTATGCTCAGCCTGACTTTGATATTTTTTAAACAAATCCTGGACAGTCTAATAATTTTACCTATAAGTATTAATATTATCATACCATTCACATACCTAAAAACACCAAAAAAATTGTTTTAAGAATTTGTTGCACTCTGTTGTACAAGCAGTGCAGTGCAGTGGTACAGTCACAGCTTACTGCAGCCTAAAACTCCTGGGCTTATGCCATCCTCCTGCCTCAGCTTCCCAAATAGCTATGATTATAGGCATATGCTACCATACCCAGCTAATTTTTTCTTTTTTTAGTTGAGACAGTCTCACTCTGTCACCAGGCTGGAGTGCAGTGGCACCATCTCAGCTCACTGCAACCTCTGCCTCCAGGTTCAAGTGATTCTCATACCTCAGTCTCCCAAGTAGCTGGGACTACAGGTGTGTGCCACTATGCCCAGCTAATTTTTCTATTTTTAGTAGAGATGGGGTTTTACCATATTGGCCAGGATGGTCTCGATCTCTTGGCCTTGTGATCTGCCCCCCTTGGCCTCCCAAAGTGCTGGGATTACAGGCATGAGCCACCCCGCTCAGCCACTAATTTGTTTTTTTTTTTAAGTTTGTTGTAGAAACAGGGCTCAAGCTGATCTTGAACTCCCATGCTCATCTCAAATTCCTATCCTCAAGTAATCCTCCCACCTCAGCCTCCCAAAGTGTTGGGATTGTAAGTGTGAGCCACTGTATCCAGTCCCCAAAATTCCTTTTTTTTCCTTTTTTTCATGAAATGCCTGAACATTCCAAGAAAAATTCCTTAATATCAAATATCTAGTCCACATTCACATTTTCCTGCTTGCATGTACACATGCATATATATGTACACACACATTTTGGTGGTACTATTTTTTTTTAATTGAGGTTAAATTCACATAACCTAAAATTAATCCTTTTTAAATGAACAATTTAGTGACATTTAGTATATTCACAATGTTGCAAAAGTGCCACGTAGAGTTTCAAAACACCTTTATCACCCCAAAATAAAATTTTGTACTCATTAGTTGGTTACATCTGCTCGCAAGCCTCTGGCATCCACCAATCTATTTTCTTTCTCTATGGATTTACCTATTCTGGATATTTTATGTAAATAGAATCATATAACATGTGACCTTTTGTATATGGCTTAGTTTCTGTCACTTAGTATAATAGAATTTTTTTGTTTGTTTGTTTTTAGACAGGGTCTTGATCTATCTTTGGGCTCCACCTTTGCCCGTTTCATAATTGGATTATTTTGAATTGTAGTCTTTTTGTTGTTGAGTTGTATGAGTTCTTGACGTATTCCAGATCCACAGCAGATATGTGATTTGCAGATAGTCTCTCTCATCTATGGTCTTTTAACCCTTGTCATGGTGTCCTTTGTACAAAAATTTTTATTTTGATGATGTCCAATTTATCTGTTTTTTCTTTTGTTACTTGTCCTTTTGGTGCCGTATCTAAGAAACCATTGCCAAATCCAAGGACATGAAAATTTACTCCTGTTTTTCTTCTAAGAGTTGCGTGGTTTTAGTTTTTATGTTTAGCTCTTTGATCCATTTTTTGTTTTTGGCATGTAGTATGCGGTAAGAGTTCAACATCATTTGTTTTCATGTGGATATTCAGTTGTACTGGCACCATTTGTTGAAGATAGTATTCTTTCCTCACCAAATGCTTTTGGCTTGGTTGGTCAAAAATCATTTAACCATATGTATGTATTTCTGGACTCTCAATTCTCTTGTATTTATTGCTCTAAATTTCCTTCTGAGCACTGCTTTTGTTGCAGTTCCTAAGTTTTGATATATTGTGCATATTATCGTTGCTCTATTTTATATATTGATATATTATCTATCATCATACCTTCTAGAGTTACAGGCATTTTTTAGTTCTGTAATGTTTTATTTTTGTCCTTAAAACACACATACAAATTATAATATTGATAGTATTATTTTATACAGTGACTTTATTTAGATTTTTTATGGTTGTTTGCTTACCATTTTTTCAAGCATCTCAGAACTTCTTTCTGCTATAATATTTGGTTTTTTGAAATACATATATACTTTTTTTTTGCTGAAGTAATGTGCTTTATTCAGTTACCTAAGATGTAAGAAATACAGAGGTAATTCCTGTCCCAAATATTTTATACTTGATGTATATTTTTTCTCTCTCTTCTATAATGTGCTTGTATGGCATAACATAACTGTTCCTTTATTTATTTATTTATTGTTTTTTGAGACAGAGTCTTGCTCTGTTGCTCAGGCTGGAGTTCAGTGGCACGATCACGGCTCACTGCAATCTATCTCCCAAGTCTAAGTGATTCTCCTGCCTCAGCCTTCTGAGTAAATGGAATTATAGGCGTGTGCTACCATGCCAGACTGGTTTTTGTATTTTTAGTAGAGATGGGGTTTCACCCTGTTGGGCAGGCTGGTTTCGAGCTCCTGACCTCAGGGGATCCACCCACCTCGGCCTCCCAAAGTACTAGGATTACAGGTGTGAGCCACTGCACCTGGCCAACTGTTCCTTTTTAAAAAAAAAAAAAAAATTTAAATCTTGTTTTGCTATCAGTACATAGTAATTGTAGATATTTATGGGATACATGAAATGTTTTGATACTGACATGCAATGTGTAGTGATCATATCATGCAAAATGGGGTATCTGTCCCCTCAAGCATTTATCCTTTGTGTTACAAACAAATCAAATTATACTCTTCTAGTACTTTTTAAATATAATTAAATTTTTGACTGTAGTCACCCTGTTGTAGTCAAATATGAAGTGTATTGTAAATGTGGCACATATACACCATGGAATACTATGCAACATAAAAAAGGATGAATTCGTGTCCTTTGTAGGGACATGGATGAATCTGGAAGCCATCATTCTCAGCAAACTGACACAAGAACAGAAAATCAAACACCCCATGTTCTCACTCATAGGTGGGTGTTGAACAATGAGAACACATGGACACAGGGAGGGGACCATCATACAGGGTCTGTTGCGGGGGACTAGGGGAGGGACAGCAGGGGGTAGGGAGGTTGGGAGAGATAACATGGGGAGAAATGCCAGATATAGGTCATGAGGGGATGGAGGCAGCAAACCACATTGCCATGTATGTACCTATGCAACAATCCTGCATGTTCTGTACATGTACCCCAGAACCTAAAGTGCAATAATATATATATATATAAAAGAAATTTATTTTATGTGCAATACATTGATTGTAAACTCTCAGTTTTTTGTTTTTTATTTATTATTATAGTTTTGTTTTTTGTTTTTTTTTTTGAGACAGAGTCTTGCCCTGTCCTCCTGGCACGATCTTGGCTCACTGCAACCTCTACTTCCTGGGTTCAAGTGATTTTCATGCCTTAACCACCTGAGTAGCTGTGGTTACAGGTATGTGCCACCACACCTGGCTAATTTTTTGTTTTTTATTTTTTTTAATTTTTAGTAGAGACAGTGTTTTGCCATGTTGGTCAGGATGGTCTTGAACTCTTGGCCTCAAGTTGTCCACTTCCCTCGGCCTCCGAAGATGTTGGGATTACAGGGTGTACAGGGTGAGCCACCGTGCCCAGCCAACTTTCAGTTTTTTTAAATCATAAGGTATCTTCCTTTCTGTTTTGTGAAAAAATACAGTTTTGTGTTTTTTTGTTTGTTTTTTGTTTTTTTTTTTTGTGGTTTTTTTTTGTTATTCTGAAGGTAAGGCAGTAGAAAAAAATAGTGTGGATCATATACAATTGCTTATTGATAGTTATTTTTCTTTTTTGTTTTCCTTTTTGAGACAGGGTTTTGCCATGTTGCCCAAGTTGGTCTCAAACTTGTGGGCTCAAGTGATCCACCCTCCTTGGCTTCCCAAAATGTTAGGATTACAGGCATGAGCAACTACATCCGGCCAATAATTACTTTTTTAAAAACCTTCAATATTATTCCTGTGACTTCTGCTACCATGATGCTATTAAGAAGGCCGCTGTGGAACCATAAAAACGACGAGTTGTCGGGACATGGATGAATCTAGAAACCATCATTCTCAGCAAACTGACACAAGAACAGAAAACCAAACACCGCATATTTTCACTCATAGGCGAGTGATGAACGATGAGAACACTTGGGCACAGGGAAAAGAACAATACTCATTGGGCTAGGTTGCAGAGTGGTGGGGAGGGGAGGGAAGGGATGGAGGGGCGGGGAGGGTAGGGAGGGATAACACCTGATTAGGCGAGGGGAATCGGGGACAGCAAACCAACATGGCATGTATGTACCTATGCAACAGTTCTGCAGGATACAGGGTGTGCACATGTACCCCAGAGCCCAAAGTACAATTAAAAAAAAAAAAAAGGCTGCTGTATGTCTGATTTCAGTACTCTATAGGGAGTCTGTCTTATCTCTCTTTTTTTAATTTCTATTTTTGTTACCTAGACTCAGGGTGTTTTTATGGTCCATCTTACCTCTCTAGCTGCATCTTCCTTTTCCTCTTTAGAATTTTGCACATTCATTACGTTGAGTATGAGTTTCTTTTTATTTATCTTAGAGTACTTAAAAGTAAGACTTCCTTTATCTGTATATTCATATCTTTAGTTTTGAAAAATTGCGAGCCATTGTCTCTTCAAATACTGATGGTATTAGTTCTTATATTAATTCAACTTATGATTTTTCAACTTGATAGTGTGAAAATGATACATATTTAGTACACCTCTCAACCTGTGACGGCGTTACATCTGGATAAATGCGTTGTAATTTGAAAATACTGTTAAGTCAAAAATGTACTTTCAACTTATGATAGTTTCCACTTAAGGTATTTTCAACTCACAGTGTGTTTATCAGGATAATAACTCTGTCGTAAGTCTAAGAGCATCTGTATTGTCTCTCCTCCATTTTCTCTTTTTTATTCTTCTGAGACTTCACTTATATGCATACTATACTTTCTATTTTTCCTATTTTTAAGTCTCTTTGTCATATTTTTTATCTTCTATGTTTACTGTGATGCAGTCTAGGTAATACAAAAATCTGTCTTCTAATTCTTTCTTCTGCATCTAATTATCTATTTAACTTATCCATTGCCCTTTTTTTTTTTTTTTGAGACAGTGTCTCACTGTGTCACCCATGCTGCAGTGCAGTGGCATGATTATGGCTCACTGCAGCCTCAGACTCCTGGACTCAAGAGATCCTCCCACCTCAGCCTCCCAAGTAGCTGGGACTGTAGACTCACACCACTGTACATGGCTGATTTTAAAGTTTTTCTGTAGAGACAGGATCTCACTATGTTGCCCAGGCTGATCTCGAATTCCTGGCCTCAAAGCAATCCTCTTGCCTTGGTCTCCCAAAGTGCTGGGATTACAGGCATGAGCCGCTGTTTCTGGCTCCATTGACCTAATTTCAGCAGTTTTTCATTTCTGAAAGTTCTACTTGGTTTCTTGGATTTTTTTTTTTTTTGAGACATTGTCTTTCTCTGTCACCCAGGCTGGAGTGCAGTGGCACAATCTCAACTCATTGCAACCTCCATCTCCAGGGTTTAAGCAATTTTCTTGCCTCAGCCTCCGAGTAGCCAGGATTACAGACATGCACCAGTGTGCCTGGCTAATCTTTGTATTTTTAGTAGAGTTGGGATTTCACCATGTTGGCCAGGCTGGTCTCTAACTCCTGACCACAAATGATCCACCTACCTTGGCCTCCCAAAGTGCCAGGATTACAGGTATGAGCCACCATGCCCAGCTTGTTTTTTTTTTTTTTTTAATATTAGACTTTTGATCATTTTTATTATTTGCTTATCTCTGTGATTCATTTTTTTTTTAGACATTAAATAATTATATTCAATCTTAGATGTTTCCAATATGGGAAGTCTTTAGGGGCTGTCTAAATCTGATGACTCAATCTCATGGTGGTTTATTTGCTGTGTTTTTGGTACTCTTTGACTGTTAGCTTATATTTAATTGATCTTAATATGAAAGAAAACTGGAGTCCTACTTGGGTTTGTTTTTCTGGAAATAGTAGCTGCATTTTTTTCTTACCAGAAGCCAGGTTACACTCTTGACATAGAACCTTTCAGGTTGTTATCCTTATCTTGGGAGTTTTAAGTTTTCCTGCCCTACCAGCTGCTTGTCCAAACCAGTTTCTTAGCCATAAAACTTACTGTTTTTTGTTTTGTAGCAAGATAATTTTTTTATAGTATCTATTCACCATATTGCCATTAATGGGAGGCTCTTTTTATTTTGAAACCCCTTCTAAATATTCTTATATTTTCAAGTAATATAGGTATAATATACAAATTCAACAAAAAACAAAGTTATAAAATAAAATTGTTTCTAATGCTATAGCCCAAGGTAACTACAATTTTTTTGGATTTTTTGTAATTGATTTTTTACTTGATTAGGATATAAGTGATAATTTAAAATCTTAAAGGAGGAGCAATTTAAAGATATTTTATAGCCATGTCTTAAAACATGACTGATTTTGTAGCTTTACAAAATTGCCCTAATTGAGAACCACTGCCCTAGACCTAAGTGGCTCAGAGTTATTGGTGTACATGTTTCTTTATTTTCTTTTTTTAAATATCTCTTCCTTTTCAAAGCTTGTCAAGCTAATGTTAAGTGGTATGCTTGTCTATTAATGGTAAAAATTATATATACATAATCTGTCTACACCAAGATATCTATTTTTAAATTATATAATGCTACAGTAGGGCACACCTAACTCATAAAGTTGAAAAACTTTATTTGCATTAAATCTCTGGTAAGATGATAATTTTAGAAATAATTGAAAGGTTAGCAGTACCTTGTCACATAAAAATAATCTTAAAAAGCCAGTACAGAAGTGTGGTTAAAGTTAGAATGAGGGATCTACATAACACTAATTTTTGCCCTGTTTTGAATGTATTCTGGTGCCTTGGCAAGTTATTTAACAAAAATGTTAATTTTTTAATCTATAGAATGGGAATGATTTTACCTAAATTATGTAGGATACCACAGTAGTGAATATGAGAGGTTTGTTTAAGATAAAACATTCCACAAAAATACTAAGTGCTTTAGTTGATCAGCTATTTAAACTCTTTCAGCTATTAAATAATAGAAGAAAATGGAATTGACTATGATGTCAGCATGGAAAAATCTAATGATTCACTGAGAGCCAACCATAATGATGGTGAAGAGTCAAAAACCGATGCTCAGGTATTTGAGGTAGGGATTCAGCTGGGAACATTTTTCCATCCTAGGGTAAAGCAGCATGCCATTTAACAGCTCTTTATGCTCAAGGGATACCTGTTATATTTAGTGTATTCAAGAATTTTAGGCCAGGCGTGGTGGCTGACGCCTGTAATACCAGCACTTTGGGAGGCTAAGATGGGCAGATTACCTGAGGTCAGGAGTTCAAGACCAGCCTGGCCAACATGGTGAAACCCCATCACTACTAAAAATAAAAAAATTAGCCGGGCGTTGTGGTGGGTGCCTGTAATCCCAGCTACTTGGGAGGCTAAGGCTGGAGAATCACTTCAACCCAGAAGGCAGAGGTTGCAGTGAGCCAAGATTGGACCGTTATACTCCACAAGAGTGAAACTCCATCTCAAAAAAAAAAAAAAAAATTTCAATATTTAATTATATACATATTTTATAATACAGAATGTAATGCTTAGATATATTTATAAAAATTTGTATACAAAGAAAAATCTATAGGTTGAATTATGTTATTTCAGGTTGCATTCCTGTGGACAATTTTATTTTGATAAAATTAAGATAAATATAATAATCAACAATTTTACTTACTTTCTGTATATATCAATTTGTGTGAATTGAGAACTTACAAAAAAGTAAAAACAACTGAAAATGGATATCTTTTCGTAACACATCTTTTCTTTTTTCAATGGTGATACTACATCGTTAGACTGAAGTGATTTTTTTCTTCTTTGCAAAAGCATCTAACCTGTATGGGCTCCAGGGATTCTTCCTTTGAACAAAATGATTCTCCTACAGTTTTGCCCATCACTGCTCCTGAAGCAAATAGTTCGCTCACATCACAGAATATACCAGGGACCCTACCTCAGACACAGACTCTTTCTGCGGAACAATTCCACCTACTCGACCAAAATGGGCAAGCTGTTCAATACGAACTTCAGTCACTGGGGGATTCCAATGCACAAATGGTGAGTATATTTTATAAGTAACCAGTTTTATGATTTTTAGCCAAATGTATTACTTTTACTAAATGACCTTAATTTCTTGACACTTTTGACTTACATGGTGTTTATTTATTTATTTATTTATTGCATTTTAGGTTTTGGGGTACATGTGAAGAATATGTAAGATTGTTGCATAGGTACACACGTGGCAGTGTTTTGCTGCCTTCCTCCCCATCACCTATATCTGGCATTTCTCCCCATGTTATCCCTCCCCAAGTCCCCACCACCACGCTGTCCCTTCCGTTTCCGCCCCCCACAGACCCCACTGTGTGATGCTCCCCTCCCTATGTCCTTGTGTTCTCATTGTTCAACACCCACCTATGAGTGAGAACATGCGGTGTTTGATTTTCTGTTCTAGTGTCAGTTTGCTCAGAATGATGGTTTCCAGGTTCATCCATGTCCCTGCAAAGGACATGAACTCATCGTTTTTTATGGCTGCATAGTATTCCATGGTGTATATGTGCCACATTTTCCCTGTCCAGTCTATCGTCAATGGGCATTTGGGTTTGTTCCAAGTCTTTGCTATTGTAAACAATGCTGCAACGAACATATGTGTGCATGTGTCCTTATAATAGAACGATTTATAATCCTTTGGATATATACTCAGTACTGGGATTGCTGGGTCAAATGGAATTTCTATTTCTAGGTCCTTGAGGAATCACCACACTGTCTTCCACAATGGTTGAACTAATTTACACTCCCACCAACAATGTAAAAGTGTTCCTATTTCTCCACATCCTCTTCAGCATCTGTTGTCTCTAGATTTTTTAATTAGATTCTACAGTTAAGAGTAATTGGTTGAGAGGTGACTATATGCAGTGGAGCTCTTTTTGTTTATGTTCAGGCTTTCTGGGCCTATACCAGGACTGAAAGGCAAAGGAGGAGTAAGCTTCTGTAACCATACTGTATCACCAGCAGAGGTTAATATTGAACAAATAATTTAAATGTGAACCAACTACATTTTAATATTTTTCACCTCCAGAATGAGATATTTCCGAAGTTTCCCCTTTGTCTGACATTTATTCTAGTTGCTATCAGAACATTTAGAAAGTCTGGGTTTTTTTCCCAACAGGAAGATAAAGGAGTCTGAACCCTTTTAGGGTTGTCATTTTACATATGGTACCTTTCCAAGCAAAGTTGTTTGAGTCCAAAAAAAGTTGACACTCTTTGTAATTGGATTAAACTTTCTATACAAAGTGAGTACAAAGGTGGTTTTACATTGTTTAAGGTAGGAGATAGCACAGAAGATTATAGGAAACCATGAAATAGGAAACATATGAAATGAAATATGGAAAAAATATGAGAAACAGGGATTATTAGAAATAATTTTCTTCAAAGAACTGAAAATCAAAAAGAGAATATTCCTGGAAGCTTAGTGGAACTTTTCGTTTTGTTTCAGTGAACTGTATTTTTTAGAGTAATTTTAGGTTCATCATCAAGTGAGCAGAAGGTATACAGATTTTCATATATATATATATATATATATATACTTCCTGTACCTGCACATGCTACAACATCCCCTTTATCAACATCTCCTACCAAATGGAGCTATTTGTTTTTGTTTTTTAATTTTTTTAGTTTTATTTATTTATTTACTTCTAACCTTTAGGTTAGGGGGTCCATGTGAAGATTTGTTGTGTAGGTAAACTCAGATTGTATAGGTTATTTCATCACCCAGATATTAAGCATAGTACCCAATAGTTATTTTTTCTGCTTCTCTCCCTCCCACCCTCCACCCTCCAGTGTCTGTTGTTTCTTTCTTTGTGTTCATAAGTTCTTCTTATTTAGCTCACACTTGTGAGAACATGCTATACTTGTTTTTTTGTTCTGGTGTTAGTTTGCTAAGGATAGTAGCCTCTAGCTACATCTATGTTCCCGCAAAAGACATGATGTTGTTATTTTTTATGGCTGCATAGTATTCCATGGTGTATATGTACCACATTTTCTTTATCCAATCTGTCACCGATGGCCATTTAGTTTGAGTCCATGTATTTGCTATTGTGAATAGGGCCCTAATGAGCATTCACATGCATATATCTTTATGGAAGAATGATTTATAATCCTCTGGGTATATATCCAGTAATAGTATTGCTGGGTCAAATGGTGGTTGTGTTTTTAGCTCTTTGAGGAGTCGCCATACTGCTTTCTACAATGGTTGAACAAATTTACACTCCCACCAACAGTATATAAGTGTTCTCTTTTCTCCGTAATCTCACTAGCATCTGTTATTTTTTTTTCACTTTTTTAGTAATAGCTATTCTGACTGGTGTGAGATGGTATCTCATTGTGGTTTTGATTTGCATGTGTCTAATGATCAGTGATATTGAGCCTTTTTTCATATGCTTGTTGACTGCATGTATGTCTTCTTCTTTTTGAAAAGTACCTGTTCAAACTAGAAAAAACTACTTTAAATTTCATATGGAACCAAAAAAGAGCCTGTATAGCCAAGACAATCCTAAGCAAAAAGAACAAAGCTGGAGACATCATGCTACCTGACTTAAAACTATACTACAAGGTTACAGTAACCAAAACAGCATGGTACTGGTACCAAAACAAGTATATAGACCAATGGAACAGAACAGAGACCTCAGAACAGAGACACCACAGATCTACAACCATGTGATCTTCGACAAACCTGACAACAACAAGCAATGGGAAAGGATTCCCTATTTAATAAATGTTGCTGGGAAAACTGGCTAGCCATACGCAGAAAACAGAAACTGGAGCTCTTCTTTACACCTTATACAAAAATTAACTAAGGTGAATTAAAGACTTAAAACTATAAAAACCCTAGAAGAAAACTTAGGCAGTGCCATTCAGGACATAGGCATGGGCAAAGACTTCGTGACTAAAATACCAAAAGCAATAGCAACAAAAGCCAAAATTGACAAATAGGTTATACTTAAACTAAAGAGCTTCTGCACAGCAAAATAAACTAGCAAGCAACCTACAGAATGGGAGATTTTTGCAATCTATCCATCAGACAAAGGTCTAATATCCAGAATCTACAGGGAACTTAAACAAATTTACAAGAAAAAACAACTTCATCAAAAAGTGGGCAAAGGATATGAACAAATACTTCTCAAAAGAAGACATTTATGTGGCCAATAAACATTTTAAAAAGCTCATTATCACTGATTATTAGAGAAATGCAAATCAAAACTACAATGAGATACCATCACACGCCAGTTAGAATGGCAATCATTAAAAAGTCTGGAAACAACAGATGCTGGGGAGGTTGTGGAGAAATAGGAATGCTTTTATGCTGTTGATGGGAGTGTAAATTAGTTCAGCCATTGTGGAAGATAGTGTGATGATTCCTCAAGGATCTAGAACTAGAAATACCATTTGACCCAGCAATCCCATTACTGGGTATATACCCAAAAGATTATAAATCATTTACTATAAAGTCACATGCACATTTATGTTTATTGCAGCACTATTTACAATAGCAAAGATTTGGAACCACCCCAAATGCCCATCAATAATAGACTAGATAAAGAAAATGTGACACATATATACCATAGAATTCTATGCAGCCATAAAGAATGAGTTATATCATTTGCAGGGACATGGATGAAGCTGGAAACCATTATCCTTAGCAAACACAGGAACAGAAAACCAAGCACCACATGTTCTCACTCATAAGTGGGAGTTGAGCAGTGAGAACACATGGACATAGGGAAGGGAACATCACACACCAGGGTCTGTCTGGGGGTGGGGGGAAGGGGGAGCGAGAGCACTAGGACAAATACCTAATGCAGGTGGGGCTTAAAATCTAGATGACAGGTTGATGGGTGCAGCAAACCACCATGATACATGTATACCTATGTAACAAACCTGCACATTCTGCACATGTATCCCAGTACTTAAAAAAGAAAAGTGTCTGTTCATGTCCTTTGCCCACTTTTCAATGGGGTGGTTTTTCTCATGTAAATTTGCTTAAGTTCCATATAGATGCTGGATATTAGACCTTTGTCAGATGCATAGTTTGCAAATATTTTCTACCATTCTTTAGATTTTTTTTTATAGAAAAAGAGAGAAAAGGAGAAAGAAAAAAGGAAACAGCAAAAGAAAGAAAAAAAAAGAATGAAAGAGAGAAAGAAAGAGGACAAGAAAGAGGGAGAGACATTGGGATTCTTGTTTTATTGCCCAGCTAGAATGCAATCTAAAAATGGGTATTAAAAACCTCTTTTATGCCAATAATTGTGCTTAACAATGGAGACAGGAAGGAATAGGGGATGAAAATAACAAATAAGCAGACAACCAATATTTTATTTAAGCCTGTGAAATGCTATGCAATTGCTGAGGAGTGATTTACTTCCAATTATGTGGTCACTTTTAAAATAGGTATAATGTGATAGTGAGAAAAATGTATGTTTTGTGGATTTGTGGGAGGAGAGTTCTATAAATATTTGTTAAGTCTAGTTGTTCCAGGTCTGAGTTCAAGTCCTGGATATCCTTGTTAATTTTCTATCTCGTTGATCTGTCTAATATTGACGGTGTAATGTTAATGTCTCCCACTATTATTGTGTGGGAGTCTAAGTTTCTTTGTAAGTCATTAAGAACTTGCCCTATGTATCTGGTTGCTCCTGTAATGGGTGTGTATATATTTAGGATCGTTAGCTCTTCTTGTTGCATTGATCCTTTCCATCATGTAATGTCCCTCTTTGTTTCTTGTGTTCTTTGTTGTTTTAAAGTCTGTTTTATCAGAGACGAAAATCGCAGCTTCTGGTAATGCTAGCTGGCTGTTTTGCCCATTAGTTGATGTAGATTCTTCATTATGGTGATGCTCTTTACCTTTTGGTATGTTTTTGGAATGGCTGATACTGGTTGTTCCCATCCATGTGTAG
>PVKP010006661.1:66792-81870 GCA_004027715.1 Plecturocebus donacophilus | reverse complement strand
AGCGATGCCAGAGAAGATATCCAGAAACTCTTCGGCCATGGTGCGGAGGACTCGCTGGCTGACCAGGCTGCCAACGAATGGGGCCGGAGTGGCAAAGACCCCAATCACTTCCGACCTGCCGGCCTGCCTGAGAAATACTGAGCTTCCTGTTCACTCTGCCCTCAGGAGAACTGGCTGTGAGCCCCCGGGCAGGGATACAGAGTCACTGAGCTCTGTTTCCACAGAAGCTGGGTTATGGTACACAATAAGCATCTAATAAATGCTTAAGTGGTTGAATCTGTTGAAACAGTGTGCTCCTTTGTTGCGTACTTCCTGTTTGGTACAAAGGGGAAATCACTGCACACTCGCGTGAAGGGTGAGCCTAGGCCTGTGTGTTTAAATGTGAGGAGACATTCTTAGCGGTCACAGCACGGACACCTGCATCAACCCCTCCCCAAATCAGACCTCCTTTTTCCTGTAGACCCCTGTGGTTACATTGTTGCTATTTCCAGTCCCTTCCTTGTGAGGCTCCTCGCTCCCTGTCAATTATTCCTTGTTCCTTCTCTATCCTCTTACCTCCCACCCCGCCCAGCCTGGTCCTCATTCCTCAGTGATCTCTGCTCCTGGAGACAGGGACACAGACGGTTGGATTGTGAAATCCTGCCTCAGTGTCTGCCACCTCAATTTTCCTTTCATGTCTCAGCAACACCTACAAATCCAAGTGTTAACGAATTTCTGCTCATTCCACCTAAAAAATACCTCCAATGCAGTTCTGCTCCAGTCTATTTCCATTGTCTTCTTTCACGTCTAAATATGCAATGTGACTCCTTTTATGAATGTTTTCTCACAGTTTCTGGACCTTAACTAGATCAAAATTGTGGAAGTGGCGGCAGTGAAGAGAGACCAGATAGAGAAGAACCATTTGATTAGTCAGGGTCCCTTCGGGAGACGGAATCAGACAGTAATTTGAAAAGGGAAATTTTAATATAAGGAGTTATTAATGGATAACAGCATTAACTACTAAGAGTGCAGAAAACAAGAAGTATAAATTTGAGATTGGGCCCCTCACAAGATCGAGATCTAGATCTTGTTGGAAAATACATATCCCATTAGATGGCAGATAGTTTACTGGGTACTTCAAGCCAAAACTAACAAATAAGAGCTCCACTGAGGTATTAATGACACTTGGCAGGAAGCCGCCCAGGGCGTAGCTTAATACTGAGAATGCAGCTAGGGTTCCTGAAACTCTTTTGGGAAGCTGGCTGCATGGGGGCAGGAGGTAGGATGTTACTAAACCCCCTGGGAAGCCAGCTGTGGAAGTGGCAAAGCTCTGGACTGAATTGTATCTTCCCAAAATTTATATGTTGAAGCCCCAACTCACAGCATGGCTGTAGTATTTTGTTACAGCAGCCCAAAGTGATTAAGATAAGTGGGCTTCTGGTGAGCATCATGGATGTCCTACTGAGGTGCCACAGAAATTGTCAGGAAACTGCCTTGGCATTGGGATGCCACTCGGATCTCTGGAGTGAGTGCCACTGGGTGTCCTGCACAGTAGAAGAGCACCACGGGAGCTGAAAGGAAGCAAAGCCCACAAGATTAGGAAACGATGTCTTAATCTCCTGCTCATTCCTCTAACACCCTCTATGGGTGAAGATTAACATCATGCCCAACTGGCAAAGGAAAAATGTTGAGAGTCCAACTCCAGCAACACACATAGGGCAAAGAGGGGTGCGGTGGAGCTCAAAATAAATAAACCAACAACTGGTGTACCCCTTTTCTGTGAAAAAGGAATTGAGGACTCCTAAGGTGAGAAGAGTAGTTATAAAATTATATTTACAGAGGAAACACAAGTGTATTTGTTAAGGAGGAAGATAAATGTATGGATATAAAGTATAACTATTTACAAGAGAACTTTCTCATACCCTTCCCATCAAAAGACACTAATGGAAGCATAGGTATAGGAAGTATAGGAGCTTTGAGTCTGAGTCTCAAAGATGTGTCAATGTCAAAACAAGGCAAGGGCAAGATAAATAAGATGAAGGAGAGAGGGGTGGAAGATTGGCTGAGGGAAACAGGCTCGATGCACTACTGAGATCAGGGTTCAGTCTAGTAAAGTCTGAATTGATCCCAAGTTGTAAAAAACGACTGTAATGCTCTTATTAGGATGTTTACAATTAGATTTCTGTCACGAGTACTGAAGTTGTAGATTTTGGGGGGCAGGAGAAGGAGAAAGGGAGCATAAGAAAGAATGACTTTCAAAGTCAAATAAAGCAAGCTTTCAAAGTCTCTGTAGATACATAAAATTTGTAATCAGTATACTATTACTAGAAATAATACACTGAAGCAAGATTTGGATACAGAAGTTCATTCATCAGTCTTTAAAGAACCAAACCATTCCTTTTCTTGAAATCCATAATTTGAAAAAAAATTTAATTTGATACAATCCACAGGTTCAGATAAAAAAAGGTTAAAAAAAAGAGAACATTTTTTTTTTAAATCAAAATTTTATCCAAGAAAAAAGGTGCTTGGTTTACCCAGGAATTTATGTTTATAAAGTCACATCAAATCCCTATGCTCTGACACACCCAAATACCTTTTATTAATTACTTGGTTTTCTTCAGTAAGAATTAATATGCTTCTCTCCGTTAGAAAAGTTTGAGAAAGGGAAACTGAATCGCTCTATGTTACAGGTGAGTTTTGTTTCCTGAGACAGGGTCTTATTTCATGCAGGCTGAAGCGCCATGGAGTGATTGGTTTGTGTCAGTTTGTTACATTGATACATTGCATAGTGGTGAAATCTGGCTTCTCAGTGTAACAAACACCTGAATAGCGTTCATTGCACCTATTCTCACCCTTGGCCCCCTTCCGCCCCCATCTTTCTGAGTCTCCAGTGTCTGTTATTCCAGTCTCTATGTTCATGTGTACACATTATTCAGCTCCCATTTATAAGTGAGAAAATGTGATATTTGACTTTCTGGGTTATTTCACTTAAGATATGGCCTCTAGTTCTATCTATGTTGCAGAAAAAGACACGACTTTATTCTTTTTTAATGGCTGAATAGTATTCCATGGTGTATATACGTGTGTATGTACACACCCACCCCCAACACACATTTTCTTTGCTCAGTCATTCATCGGTAGACACTTAGGTTAATTCCACATCTTTGCTACTGTGAATAGTGTTGTGATAAATGCATGCATCCAGGTATATTTTTTATGTAATGGTCTATTTTCCTTTGGGTAGGTACCCAGTAGTGGGACCGCTGAATCAAATGGTAGCTCTATTTTGAGTTGTCTGGGCAATCTCCACACCGCTTTCCATAGAGGGTGTACTAATTTATATTCCCATGAACAGTGCATAAGCATTCCCTTTTCTCCACATTCTCACAAACGTCTGTTGTTGTTGTTTCTTCACATTTTAACAATAGCCATTCCGATTTGTGTGAGATGGCTTCTCACTGTGGTTTTAATTTGTGTTTCTCTGATGACTCGTGATGTTGAGCATTTGTTCATATTTTCTTGGCCATTTGTATATTTTCTTTTGAAAAATGCTGCTCATGTCCTTTACCCAATTTTTAATGGTGTCATTTGCTTTTTTCTTGTTGTCTGAGTTCCTTGTAGATTCTGGGTATTTGTCCTTTGTCAGATTGGTAGTTTACAAATATTTTCTCCCATCCTATAGGTTGTCTGTTTACTCTGTTGGCTATTTTTTTTTTTTTTTGCTGTGCAGAAGCTTTTTAATTTAATTACGTCCCACTTGCATATTTTTCTTTTTGCTTCATTTGCTTTTGAGATCATAGTCATAAATAATTTGCCTAGGCCAATGTCCAGAAGAGTTTCCTAGGTTTTCTTCTAGAATTTCTATAGTTCCAGTCTTACATTTAAGTTATTAATCCATTTTGAGTTAACATATATATATATATATAATCAGAGATATAAAATTTCACTCTTCTGCATATAGCTATCCACTTTTATCAGCACTGTTTATTGAACAATGTATCCTTTCCCCAGTGTATGTTTTTGTTGACTTTGTCAAAGATCAGTTGGTTACACGTATGGGGTTTTATTTCTACGTTCTCTATTTTGTTCCATTGATCTCTGTGTCTATTTATACTAGTACCATTCGCATTTATTTAATAAGTACCTATTGTGACTAAAGGAACTCAGGGAATGTCACACCAAAATATGACACCCTGGTAGCCTGATTATTTTAAAGGCCCTTGAAAGGCAGCAGATGCTGGATGAAGCTATTCTCTGCTACTCTCTTATCTGCCTTATGGCTGCACCCATCAACGAGAAAACAATTGCCTTCCACCTGCTCCATGAAATCTCATTATATCAGAGAAGATGACTGAGGAATACAATCACAACTGTATGGGCTTTTTCAAAAGATGACACCTGCTTCTTGGGCTCATTCAAATTTCAAGAAAATCATTTTACAAGTTAATTTATATCCCCCAGGTCCACTCATTCTTCTTAATAATCATTTATGACTTCAAAAAATTCATCTACATTCCCCATCTGCTCCTCCCCTATGAAGAATAGCATATAAGCACCTGTACCCTGTTGGGTTATTGGGACATCACGCTCCTGTGATTTTCCCCCATGCATGTTAAAATAAATGTGTATGACTTTTCCTCCTATTAATCTGCCTTCGTTGGTTTATTTTCAGCTGAACTCCAGAGAGTGAAGGAAGATGCTTTTTTTACATTCCTGCATGACCTACGCATTGATTCAGGCAATGAAGATTCAGTGTAAACAACCACCACTAACAAGACCATGGCCTTTGGAACCTGTGCTAGGAGACATGGATGAGCTCCCTCAGCATGTGGATGGAGACTGAAGAGAGGTCTGAAGGCTCAGTGTAGGGGTCTCCATTCTCTAAGAAATTTAGAGGAGAAGCTGGAGTCAGCAAAACAGAATGAGATGGAGCAGCTGTTGGGAAAGGAAGAAAACAAGGAAAGCATGGTGTTCCAGAATCGCCGATGGAGCTGTTGATTAGTAGTATCCAGCAGCTGAGGAGTTCACCTTTGGCTTAGCAACATGGAGTCACTGACGATCTCATGAAGGGGGTTGCAGGGGAAGGTCTGGAGAACTAACTGGAGCAGTGATAACAGAGGATGGCAGGTGACGTGACAGGACTTCAGGACACCCCAGACACCAACGAAAACACTACGGACAAGAAGACAGTTAAAACGGTGGAATGGCAATACATTAGTATGTAAATAATCAGCAGCATTTCTGGGTACAAAAACTAGCAGTTAGAAGAAATAATAGAAAATAAACTACAACTACTTCTGAAAAAAAGTAATGAGGGCAATTAATACATTGAATAAAGCCTCAATAAGTACAACAGTGCAGTACTGACTTACATATAGAGAAAAACCTAATGAGTGGAGCAAAAACCTCAGAATTAGATATAAGTGCAAATGATAATTTTGTATATGATAAAGGTTGTATGTTAATATTCTAAGTTAAAAGACGGACTATTCAACAAAAAATGGGATTGGTACAACAGGGTGACCATCTAAAATAACATGAAGTTGAAAACGTACTGTATATATTATGGTAGGACAAATTCTAAATATGCTAAATATTTATAAACAAATTATGAAATATAATAATGTTAATATTATCTGGTGAATCCATGTAAAGTTCTTTTATAACTCAAAGTAGGGAAAGCTGTAACAACATGGATGGAACTGGAGGTCATTCTGCTAAGTGAAATCATTCAGGAACAGAAAGACAAAGTCACATGTTCTCACTTATTTGTGGGATTTAAAAATCAAAACAACTGAATTCATGCAGATGGAGAATGGAATGATGGTTACCAGAGGCTGGGAAGGGTAGTGGGGCGGGGTGGGTAAGGGGAGGTGAGGATGGTTAATGAGCACAAAAAGAATAATTAGAAGGAATGAGATCTAGTGTTTGATGGCACAACAGGGGGACTATAGTCAATAACAGTTTAGTCGTGCATTGTAAAATAACCAAAAGAGCATAATTGCATTTGTTTGTAACATAAAGGATAAATGCTTGAGGGGCTGGATACTCAGTTTTCCATGATGTGATTATTATGCATTGCATGCCTGTACCAAAATGTCTCATGTACCCAGTAAATATGCATACCTGCTATGTACCCACAAAAATTTTTTAAAAAGGAATGAAAAACATTTGAGTTTAAGAAAACCACAAAAAACAAAGTAGGGAAAGCTCTTCAAACTATACTGTGAAATTGAGAAGACAACAAAGAAAAGATTAATAAAGACAAGAACTTAAAGAATTTCCTTTGGCAGAACACAAGCCATCATAATCAAAAGATAAACAAGCTGGAAAAATATGTGTAACTCATATCCTAGATAACATACTCATTTTCCCTATATATAAAAAGGTCCTGTAAAGTGATAAATAAAAACACAATAAACCAGTAAAAAAATGACTACTTTGATATGAAGGTATGAATTCACAACTCCTAGAAAATAGCAATGGCTCTTAAACATGTGGAAAGATGTGAAACCAAAACCATAATAAGAGAAATGTAAATTAAAATTACTCTGAGTTTTATTTTACTCACAATTTCAAAGACCAAAAAGTTTGAGCGTGTACTGTGTGAGAGACAGTGTGGAACCAAGCTCCGTCACTCATTTCTGGTGGGAGAGCGATCAGCCTTCATGGAAGGCAATTTGCAACATATATAAAAATTTATAAAATCTAGGGCCAGGCACGGTGGCTTATGCCTGTAATCCCAGCACTTTGGGAGACTGAGATGGGCAGATCACTTGAGGTCAGGAGGTCGAGACTAGCCTGGCCAACATGGCAAAACCCCATCTCTACTAAAAATACAAAAATTAGCAGGGTATGGTGGTGTGTGCCTATAATCCCAGCTACTCAGGAGGCTGAGGCAGGGGAATCACTTGAACCCCGGAGGTGGAGGTTGTAGTGAGCTCAGATCACACCACTGCACACCAGCCTGGGGGACAGAGTAAGACTCTGTCTCAAACAAATGAAAAATTTATAAAATCTGATACTTTTTCACCATGGAGTTTCTCATGTAGGAATTTATTCTAGAGATATATTTGTACATGTGCAAGAGACATATGTACAAGGTTAATAAATGCATCATTATTTGCAATATCAAAAGGTTAATAACTGTCAAAACAGTCATCAATATTGTGTAAATTATAGTCCATCCATACAATGGAATACTGTGTAGCTGTAAAAAAAAAAAGCAACAAGCCTGATATGAAAAGACCTTCAATAATAGTAAGTTTAAAAGAAAGTGTAGAATCATACATATTTGTCTGAAAAAAGAGATTTTATGCCTGGAAGACCTTCACACCCTTGATCTTCTGGCTTTATTCCTGTCCTTCTATTCTCCCAGAATCATTACCTTACCCTGTAACTGGTACGGCCAAGTCTTGCTTGTTCTGTGTCCTTACATTCTTTAGGGGGAAGCCGCAAGAGACACGTAAACATCTCTTTTGCTAATAATATCGATCACTTCCGAGAGCGCAATATCCATGTGCAATTTTTTGGGAAGATCTCTTACCAAACGGGTAAGAATAAAGAGACACAAAGAGAAGAAAGTGAAGAAAGACCCCTGTCTTCCCGCACTGGATTTTGCAGATACAATTCTTTTCTGTAATACGGGAAACTAAGAGGAAAAAAATGGCAATTAAGAAAAACTGCCTGAAAACAAATACCTTGATGACCCAATTTGGAAAACTACTTCTGGATGAGGAAACACTATTACCCAATATGCTAATATTAAAATGCTCAAAGAATTGAGCAAAAAGGACTTTGGCAAGGCAGGCTTTTGGATTTAAAAGCTTTCTCCCATTAATGCCAAAGCCAGCAGAGATATCAATTATAGTTCCACGGCCGGAAGGTACCAGCAACTGTGCTTTTACTGAGATTTCAGCTGGAGAAAGGTCCACAGGTGAGGTTTCTTCCAAGGAGTAATTTCTCTTATTTGACTCTTTTGAGATCCTTTTTTCACATAATTGGCAGATTTCAATTGGAGAGAAATTGTGTTTTCTACCTCATTATGGGGTCAGTGCTGTGGAGAGAAGGAACTCAGGAAATGCTTCTTGATTGACTTTAGTCTGCTTTATTGGGTGACAAATTGGTCACAGACCAAATAACACGTTGGAACCTTCTTATTCTTTCTAGAGATCTGGGCTGAGAATTAAGGGTTTATGCTTCTTCTTAAAACCCATTTCAATCTTTCATAAAGTTTTGATTCTAATACAAACAAATGGAAAGGGGTAATTAGTCTTTCAAATTCAGTCCTTTGGCTGGCACAGTGGCTCATGCCTGTAATCCCAGCACTTTGGGAGGCTGAGATGGGAAGATTGCTTGAGGCCAGGAGTTTGAGACTAGCCTGGGCTGAACGTAGCGAGACCTTGTCTCTACCAAGAAAAAAAAAAATTTAGCTGGGTGTGATGGTGCATATTTGTAGTCCTAGCTACTCAGGAGGCTGAGATGGGAGGATCACTTGAGCCCAGAAAGTTGAGGCTGCAGTGAGCCTTAATTATACCAGTGTACTTTAGCCTGGGCAACAGAAAAAAGAAAGAAAGAAAGAAAGAAAGAAAAAGAAGGAAGGAAGGGAAGTGAGGGATGAAGGAAGGAAGGAAAGAAAAGAGAAAAAAAAAGAAAAGGAATTCAGTCCTCAAAACATAGATCTGTGGGTTTTTTTAACGATTTTCTGCCACTCTTTCTTCCTCTTCAGCACAATGAGGTTTTTCACAGGCATTGTTTTCTGCTCCTTGGTCATGGGAGTCAGCAGTGAAGGCTGGTATTCATTTTTCAAGGAGGCTGTCCTAGGTAAGAACTCTGGAGGGTGGATGGCATATCCCGAGGATTCACTCTGAGCAGGGGCCACACACTCACTGGATGTGAGTGGTCCTTAGAGAAGCCACTCAGGGGTCAGAGGAGGAGCGTGGTTTTCTGTGTCTCTTTCTCCTTCTAGGCTGGTCTGATTTATCACCCTTCCTCGGAGTTTCCAGACTACAGGTTAAAGGCACTTTGGGCCTAGGCTGTACTGTTGGTGTGGTGGGCAGAAGGATAAAGACTTCCAGAGGGTGATCTCCCACTGTGGGAATTTACAGATGACAGATTTCTCAGGGCATGATGTTTATTCAGCTCATCCACCTCTGGGAATGCACTGAGTTCACAGTTATACTCTAAGATTGATACATGCCTAGGAGACAGTAGAAGAATAGTGCTTTCACAGAGAAATCCCATCCTGTATCCAAGCAAATGGCCAATGCTTGGGATGAAGAGCTCATGAAAAGCCCTAACTCCTACCCATAAAATACAAAGAGCAAATTCCTACTGATTAGCCAGAGGAGGGCTAATATAGGGCTGGGAAACTGACTTCTGCAATTCTGGATGGGAAATTAATCTTTTTTTTTTTTTTTTCTGAGACAGAGTCTTGCTCTGTCACAAGGCTGGAGGGCAGTAGCATGATCTTGGCTCGCTGTAACCTCTGCCTCCTGGGTTCAAGCGATTCTCCTGCCTCAGCCTCCTGAGTAGCTGGAACTACAGGTGTGTGCCACCAAACCCAGCTTATTTTTGTATTTTTAGTAGAGACAGGTTTTCACCATGTTGGCCAGGATGGTCTCGACCTCTTGACCTTGTGATCCGCCCGCCTCGGCCTCCCAAAGTGTTGGAATTACAGGGGTGAGCCACCGTGCCTGGCCAGGAAATGAATATTATTGTCTAGTTGTTAAAATAGGAAAACTATGTTGTCAGGTTTTGCAATACTTTGAACTTTGTGTGCTGTTATTAATTTTGTAGCTAAATTTTCTGTAATTTTTCAATAGAAATTTTATAAGAACACAAAATCAAACACTGCATGTTCTCACTCATAGGCGGGTGTTGAACAATGAGAACACATGGACACCGGGAGGGGAGCACTACACACTGGGGTCAGTAGAGGTGAAATAGGGGAGGGACAGTGGGGGGTGGGGAGTTGGGGAGAGAGCATGGGGAGAAATGCCAGATATAGGTGAAGGGGAGGAAGGCAGCAAATCACACTGCCACGTGTGTACCTATGCAACAATGTTGCATATTCCTCACATGTACCCCAAAACCTAAAATGCAATAAAAAATAAAATAAAAAAAAGAAAGAAATTTTACAAATTTTCATTTGTTTGTTCATTTTGTACTTTTAAAAATGATATTCTCTAAATAACAGTTTTTAAGGAGTTTTGGTAGCAGGCACTAAGTTTTTCTGCACCTAGTAGAAAATATCTTTTTACTTAGGTCAGTGTATTTCAGAATTTGTTGTATGGTCCATCAGCATTTAAATCGGCTGGGTGTGTTTGTTTAAAAAGTATATTCCTGAGCCTCTTCTCATAGTTACTGGGTCAGAATCTTAGAAGTGAAGTGGGACTAGGAATAGCATTTGAAAAACTCCCCAGGTTACTTCAAGCACAATGCCAATGGGAACAACTCTCTTGGGTTTTTCTGTCACCCAGTGACAGAATCTGTCAGCTGCTTGGAGAAAACTCTTGCTAATCAATCTGGAAAACATAGAAGAACATAACGCATGCATCAGATAAAGAACAGTCATTGTGCCATGCCAGAGATAAACTATTTGACAAAATTACAGACACAAAATAATACATGAAATTAGTGAGAAATATCCCATAGAACACAGTACATAATAATTAAAACTATTCATCATAGCTTTTCTTTTTTCCAAGTAAGTTGGTTTAAAGAAGTCCATAACATGTACACCACAGCAGGACTCAAAAACATTTATTGATTGAACAACACAGGCGCTGATAGACACTTTCTATAGCTCTTCCTGGCATAGACCTGCTTCAAACATCTATTTTTCCACTAATCTCTTTAAAAACTAAAATTATGGCCAGGTGCGGTGGCTCAAGCCTGTAATCCCAGCACTTTAGGAGGCCGAGGCAGGTGGATCACAAGGGCAAGAGATCGAGACCATGGTGAAACCCCTTCTCTACTAAAAAAAAAATACAAAAATTAGCTGGGCATGGTGGCGCCCACCTGTGGTCCCAGCTACTCGGGAGGCTGAGGCAGAAGAATTGCTTTAACCCAGGAAATGGAGGTTGCAGTGAGCCAAGATTGCGCCACTGCACTCCAGCCTGGCGCCTGGCAACAGAGCGAGACTCTGTTTCAAAAAAAAAAAAATCTAAAATTATGTATAACTTACATATAGTATCCTGTATAGCTTGATGAGCTTTTACACATACAGACATCCATGCTGCACCCTCAGATCAAGATGCCAACCATTTCCTGCACCCTGGAAGGGTCTCTCATGCCCTCTTCCAGTTAACAACCCTCACCAAAGGTAACTCCTATTCTTATCATTATTTATTAGCTTCCCTGTCTTTGGTCTTTGAATAAAAAAATCATAGAGTGTCTTTTGTATCTGATTTTGTTTCACTCAACATTATGGCATATTAATAAACATAAGAGCATTTGCCATATGTATTAATATTTTGTTCTTTTTCATTGCTGCATAGTATTCCATTGTATACTGATATCACCATTTATCTATTCTACATTATTGGATAGTTAGACATTTCTAGTTTTGGGCCATTATGGATAAACCTGCAGTAAACATTGGTGTACATGTACTTCGGTGTACATAAGGCCTCGTTTCTGTTGTGGGTATATACTCAGGAATGGAAGTGTAGAGTCATAAGGTATATGTCAATTTAGCTTCTGTAGATACCAGCAAACAGTTTCCCAAAATTGTACCAATTTATACTTCCATGAACAATTATTAGAACTGGGCATAATGGCCTACGCTTATAATCCCAGCACTTTGGGAGGCTAAAGCTGGAGGATCACTTGAAGCCAAGAGTTTGAGACCAGCCTTAGCAACATAGTGAGACCCCATCGCTACAAAAAAAAAAAAAAATCAGCTGGGTGTGTTATCAGGTGCCTGTAGTCCCAGCTACTCAGGAGGCTGAGGTAGGAGGATCACTTGAGCCCAGGAGGTCGAGGCTGCAGTGAGCCATGATCACACCACTGCACTCCAGCCTGGGTGACAGAGGGAGACCCTGACTAAACAAAACAAAAACAAAACCCAAAACAATTATGAGAGTTCCAGCTGTTCCACATCCTCGCTCACAATTGATATTGTCATTTTAAAAAATTGTTGTCATTCTATTGGGTGTATAGCGGTATCTTATTCCTTCACTAATAGGAACAGGAATCCAACTTGCATCTAGTATTCCAATATGCTAGGCATTTTATGTATCTGCCCTCATTTTATCTTCTCATTCAGTCCACCAAGGAGGTGGGTATGATTCTGTTAATTGAAGAGTGAGGAAACTGAAACTCAGTTGTCAGGGCGAAGAGTTAAACATTTACATTCATGCCCTTCATGGTAAGTCTGACTATCCAGGTCCTCTGAAGCTCTCTCAGGTCATTCCACCTCACCACATACTGCCCATTCCCTCGGGTTTCCTGTGCCGTTTATGCCCATAACAGATTTATTCAAGTCTGAGTTGTCCTCACTGAGCTGGTGAGGATGTATTTTTCTTATGGGCCGTGGCAGATGTGCGACCCTCTCTTCTTCTCACCACGTCCCTTGTATAGTCCCTGTATCTTACATCGGTAGTACCATTCTTCATTGTGACATTCCTCGCATGACCATGCCTTCTTTGTACACAGCACACACAGACCAGTGTGAGATGTAGCCCAGGGCATGACAGCTGCCAACCAATTCAATCCAATGTAATCCATGGAAAGCACCTTCCTTACAGTTACTCAGGGAAGCTGTTCACAGGAAGGAATGTTTATCTCCATGTATGATTTCAAAAGACTATTTTGTCAAAGGTCAAAATCTGGAAATCAGTGGGAAATGTTCATTTCTCCACTTCTCCAGTATGTCACCAGGTTCATTTTTGTCATTTTCTCTTCTTTCCAGGGGCTGGGGACTTGTGCAGAGCCTATTGGGACATGATGGCATCCAATCACCAAAATTCAGGCAGATATTTCTATGCTCGGGGAAACTATGATGCTGCCCAAAGAGGATCTGGGGGTGTCTGGGCTGCTAAAGTGATCAGGTAACACAGATTCCTGAGGATTCCAGTGAGAGGCCAGCAGAGCCAATCTGGCTTGAGAGTCAGGAGAACCCATGGCTCTTTCTCCTACTCCACACACTCCTGGGGTATGGTGGCCGGCAGAGCCACAGCAAGGCTGGTGAGGACATGTCTTCTCTCACCCCTAAAGGGAAAGTAAGAATTGAGGAGAGGTCTCGAAAGCACACTGTTGAGGGGCCTGGTGCAGGGGCTCACACCTGTAATTCCAGCACTTTGGGAGGCCAGGGTGGGAGGATCACTTGGGCTCAGGAGTTCAAGAGCTGCCTGAGCAACATAGCAAGACCTTTATCTCTACAGAAAATAAAAGAAATTAGCCAGACATTGTGGCATGCGCCTGTAGTCTCAGCTACTCGGGAGGCTAAAGTGGGAGATCCCTTGAGCCCAGGAGATCGAGGCTGCAGTGACCCATGATCTAGTCACTGCACTACAGCCTGGGCAACAGAATGAGACCCTGTCTCCAAAAAAAAAAAAGCACTCTGTTGCAGAGTGCAGAAAGTATCAGCTGATTTAGGCCTTTGCCTAAGAGGATTGATAGTTTTCTTCCCCTTTTCTTGACTTTCCCAGCCTCCTGTCAGTCATTCCTTGGGTGGGAGGAGAGGAGGGAGTTAGCAGGTGGAGTGATCTCAGGTGAGTCAAGAGATTAATCACCTGTCTCCTTTCTTTGGGTTGCAGCCGTTTCAGGGACTATCTTGAGGGATTTGTAGGCTACTATGTATTTGGAAATAGCAGTGGTGTATTGGAAGACTTGAAGTCCAACCAGAAAGCTGAGGAATGGGGCCGGAGTGGCAAAGACCCTGATCGCTTCAGACCCGATGGCCTGCCTAAGAATTACTGAGCTTCCTGCTCCTCTGCACTCAGGGAACTGGGCTGTGAGTCACACACTTCTCCCTCAAGACACGGACACAGAGTCGCTGAGCTTTGTGTCCCCAGGAACTGGTATAGGACGCCTAGAGGTGATCAATAAATGTTTGTCAAATTGAATTTGTTGATGGAAACTGGGAACATTGAGGCAGACTTTCTGGGAAGAATGGCCATCTCAGGCCGTGTGGAGGATAAACGCACCATAGTGGATGAGCCTGCGATGAGGGGGCCCCAAAACTCCCAGCTGGCCTGTAACTATGCAGACTCCTCACATGACCCAAGCCAAGCTTCTCTGGTCATTTTCGGCCCCAGCTTCTCCGCCTGAGTAGGCCTAAGCCAGCAAAGCACTGACCATCATGCTGGGCTTCTGAGTGGCTGGAGTCATGGCTCTGGCACAGCCCTGGGCAGCCTTCCATCAGTCTCCTCTGTAACACAGGTTGGAGATCTACTCTGATACCCTCACTTCTTCTTCCTGGCCTCACAGGTTATTTTGTTGCAATTTCCAGGCCTCTCTGTGTACAGACGTTATACTACACAATTCACTGTACTCTGTCCACTGTCTGCCTCCAGGCCTTGTGCCCCAGTGACCTCTTTCCATATCAAGAAGGTACATTGTGTGGGCTGGGTACGGTGGCTCATACCTGCAATCCCAGCACTTTGGGAAGCTGAAAGCCCAGGAGTTCAAGACCAGCCTAGGCAACATAGTAAAACCTCATCTTTACTAAAAACCAAAAATATTAGTCAGGCATGGTGGTGTGTGCCGGTATTCCTAGGTACTTGCGAGGCTGAGGCTAAAGGACTGCTTGAGTTTGGAAGGTTGAGGCTGCAGTGAGCTATTATCACTCTATTGCATTCCAGCCTGTACGACTGAGTGAGACCCAGTCTCAATAAAAAGAAGACATGTGCCTGTAGTCCCAGCCACTCAGGAGGCTAAGGCGAGAGAATCACTTGAACCCGGGAGGCAGAGGTTGCAGTGAGCCAAGATCATGCCACTGCACTCCAGCCTGGGCCACAGAGTGAGACTCTTGTCTCAAAAAAAAGAAAGAAAGAAAAAAGAAGAAGAAAAAAAGGAAGGTACATTGCTTAAGGAAGCCTAATCCTAGGAGTTCTATCCTAGAAACTGCCATCTAGGACTCTGTTTTTTTTT
>PVKP010006661.1:48985-66692 GCA_004027715.1 Plecturocebus donacophilus | reverse complement strand
TTCCTTATCTTTATTTTCATTAGCTTTTCTTTCTTTTTTTTTTGAGACAGAGTCTCCCTCTGTTGCGCAGGCTGGAGTTCGATGGCGCCATCTCGGCTCACTGCAACCTCCGCCTCCCAGTTCGAGTGACTCTCTCACCTCAGCTTCCCGAGTAGCTGGGATTACAGGCATGGGACAACACGCCTGGCTAATTACTTTTGTGTTTTCAGCAGAGATAGGGTTTCACCATATTGGCCGGGTTGGTCTTGAACTCATGGCCTCAAGTTATCCGTCGACCTTGGCCGGCCAAAGTTTTGGGATCACAGGCCTGAGCCACTGCACCTGGCCAGCATCTCATTGGCTTTTAGTTCAGATAAAATTCTACTTCATGTCCTAAAAGGGAAGTGAGATAGGTAGATAGACAACACAATTTAATAAGAGCCTCAACAGAAGCACATACTGGTGGCAGTCCAAATTCTGCTGGGGCATGGGAAGTCAGCAAATAGTAATTAGAATAGCTGCCATTTTTAATTGCAGTTGCAAACGGTGCCCTATACTTTACATACTTTATCTGATTTAAGCTGCAGAGAAGGCTTTGACGTTCTCAGTTGGATTAACTGAGGTTTAGAGGGATGTGCTTAGGACCTTCTCCGAGGTCATACATGTAACAGGTGCAGAGGCAGCCCTGTTGGCTGGTTTGTCTGACTCCAGAGCCTGTGACACCCTGAACAAGGCCAGGAGGTTCCGCAATGAGACCCCCGCTCCCTCTTGGATCTCCAGCACTTGGTTTAAACGGCCAGGCAAGCCCTCATGCTCGGGCAAATGCCTGACTTGTTTGAGGACAGGCACCAGATCTTGAATCATTGCATGCGTAATACCTAGCAGGCAGGGTCCAGGCACTCAGCAGTTGCTTTCTGAATTAGATTACCACAGTGAAAACCTACACTTCAACCCACAATACTTTTCACTCTTGCATATTTTCTTCTTCCTCTAAGTCAAACTTGTTGAAAGTATTACCCATTTATACACCTTCTGATTATTCATTTCTAATTGTATGTTAACCCATTCCAGCCTGGTCTCTATCCTGACGACTCCAGCAAAATAACTTGGTCACCATTGACCTCCATGCTGCCAAAAACAATGAACATCTCTCGCTTTTCGTATCAGTAGCCCTGTGAGCAAGAGTCAGTGCAGTTGCTCTCCCCATCCTTCCTGATCTATTTGGTCTCTTGGCTTCATAATATCACTCTTTCTTCATCAACTCTAAGTAGCATAATATTACCCTCTACCTCAATTCTCCTTTATTTCCTGAGCTGCGCCTTTCTTATCTCCCCAAATTCTGTGTTCTTCAGACTTGGCTCTGGGTCCCCATTCTTTGTTTCTCTATGCTGTCTTTCATAAGTCTAAATAGTACTTGTATGTGCATGGCTTTTAAAGTTATAGCTCCACTTGCAAACCTCATTTCTGAGCTCCTTGCTTGTATATCCAACTGGCTACTTGGCATATCTATGTAACCGGCTTCCAGATATCTCAAACTTAACGTGTCCCAAATTGAACTTGAGTTTTTCCATCAGAACTCTTCACACTCCAGGCTTCTCCATTTCAGTTAATGACATGACCATTCTCTGGTCCTCACACCAGACAGAGGAATGCGTTGACGCTTCCCTTCACTTTACCCCCACATCCAACCTACTGGCCAGTCCAGTGATTGATTCTACACCAAAGTTTATCTCTAATCCATCAACTTCCTCTCGTTTACACCTCCAGGCTCCTGGCCACATCATTTCTCATCTGAGGTACTGTGGTAGCCATCTAACTAGTCTCCCCATTTTCATACTTTGCCCTCTCCTTCAGGTGACCATATAATTTGTCATCCAAACCAAGTCACTTTCAAGAATGAAAAGGGGCATTATTGATAATCATACCACTGCTGGGGGAAGCAGCAATGGAGGAGGGGGTTACAGTGTGCCTACATAAACTGGTTATAAGTAATGCATAAAAGAAATCAGGAACAATAAACTGCAGAAAGCTGAAGGAGGCCCTCCTGGCCTCTCTATGCCAGCATGTTCCCAGGTGCAGAGTGTCCTAAGCTCTGATATTCTAAACATAGTGCCCAAGGACATAACATTCCCTTGAAGCACTGGAATGTAACCAGACATGTAGGCTCCTTGCTAAGCCTGCTTCCAGCAGCAGCATTGTCTATTGATAAGCGTATGCTTTTAGCTCTTGAGAAATTCACATAAACAGCCACTGCTATCAATTTTATGTTTAATGCACAGCCTCCCTTTCACCAATTCACCCTACCATCTGCACTATAGATAAAAGTGATTGTATTCGATAAACATTGCGGAAACCAGAGCCTGGGACCTTTGCAGCCTCCAGTTTATGGACTGGGAACCTGGTCCCACTTATGCATTCTTAACCTGTCTTTTTCTCATTCCTTTGTCGCCACCGAACTCGGGGTACCCACAGGTGGTATGTGGGGGCTGGCACTCTATGTACCATGATAATAGGAATAAACCAGAACTATCCTGGGCAAACCAGGACATTTATTGCATTCAGTAGAAACTGTACTTTGAATTTTGGATTTTGATCTCTTCCCCAGCTAGTGCAATGCCGTATGATATTGTTCTGCAATGCTGGGTAGTGTCAGTGAGCCGTGGCTCCTAGTCATCCTCAAGGTCACGAGGACAAAAAACTGATATTCTGGCAGGGCGCCAGTGGCTCATGCCAGTAATCCCAGCACTTTGGGAGGTGAGAAAGGTGAATTATGAGGTCAGGAGTTCAAGACCAGCCTGCCCAACATGGTGAAACCCCGTCTCTACTAAAAATACAAAAAAAAAAAAAAAATCAGCTGGGCGTGGTGGCCGGCACCTACAGGTGGCTACTCAGGTGCTTCCCAGCTACTCAGGTGGCTGAGGCAGAGAATTACTTCAATCCGGGAGGCAGAGGTTGCAGTGAGTGAGATTGTGCCACTGCACTCCAGCCTGGGTGACAGAGTGAGACTCCGTCTCAAAATAGCAACAACAAAAAAACCCTGACCCTCTGCAGTGTACTGTGTTGCCAGATGATTTTGCCCAATTGTAGGTGAATGTAAGTGTTCTAAGAAGTTTAAGGTAGGCTGGGCTAAGCTATGTTTGGTAGGTTAAGCGTATTAGATGCATTTTTCACCTGTAATATTTTCAATTTAGGATGGGTTATCTGTAAATAATCTCATTTGTAAGTCAATCATATCCTATCTCCCCTCTGCTTAAAATCCTTCAGAGAATTCCTGTCTCCCTTAGGTAAAATCCAGGCCCTTAATCTTGGCCTACAAAGTGCTGTATGATCTCTCCTGGCCACCCGCCAGCACCATCACCTGCCATACCTTCCCAAGTTCTCCACACTGGCCTTCTCTCTGTCCCACCAACAAGCCAGCCTCTTGTTTGCCACAGGGCCTTTGCACGTGACATTCCATCTGCCCAAGACCCGCTTCTCCTTGCTGTTCACATGGCTGGCACTTTCTCATCTTGTGAGTCTCTCTTGAATTCCCTCTTTCTTACGTGAGAGGACTTACCTGGCTGGTCTTCTATGAATATTCTTTACTTCTTAATCAGTTTTTAATATGTGGGATTATTTTATTGATATCTTGGCTTATTCTTTTTTGTTTGGATTTTCTTTTGGTCCATCTTTCTCCCTAGATTATAAAATAGGTCAGAGAAGTGGCCACTTTTATCTTGTTCACTCCTAAATATCCAGTACCAAGGAAAGTCCCTGACATATAATGGGACTTCAACAAATGCTTATTGAATGAATGAAGAAGTGATTGAATTAATTTATTAATTTGCTACTAAAAGAAAAGTTTTATTTTTGAAGGAGGTCAGTCTAGTTTTAGGGGACAGGAAGGTGCTAATGAAGAGAGAGATACTGGAGACAAAGAGAGCGTGAATAACAGCTGCACCAAAGTCAAGTGGAAGCAAGTTGAGATGGGATCAAGCCCATAGGTGATAAGTGAACCCCAAAAGAGTAGAAATGGTTCTCGCTCTAAGACAGGAAGGGGAGAAGGATGGGGTCAGGGAAGGCAAAGATTTGAGATGGAGGAAAAGGGGTCCTTGGGAGTCAAGTTGTATTTGTGTATTAGTCAGTTTTCACACTGCTGTAAAGAACTACCTGAGACTTGGTAATTCATGAAAAAAAGAGGTTTAATTGGCTCACAGTTCTGCAGGCTGTGCACGAAGCATGGCTAGCAGGCCTCAGGAAACTTACGATCATGGTGGAAGGTGAAGGGAAAGCAAGCACGTTCTTCACATGGAGGCAGGAGGTGGAGAGAGAGAGAAAGAGAAGGAGAGGGAGAGGGAGAGGGAAAGATAGGAAGAGAGAAAGTCGGGGGGAGATAGTGTGTGTGTGTGTGAGAGAGAAGGGGGTAGTACACTTTAAACCATCAATCTTGCAAGAAGTCACTCACTATTATGAGAAAAGCATGGAGTAAAAATTCATCCTCATGAGCCAATCACCTCCCACCAGGTCCCTCTCCCAATATTAAGATTACAATTCAACATGAGACTTGACTGGGACACAGAGCCAAGCCACGTCCACTTGCTTTTGTTGTACACTACTGCTCCCAGGATTCATGACATTGCACTGTTTTGTCCATTCCGTTTGCTTGTCTGTCTGTAGGGCAAGTATGTAAGACATGAAAAGCAAAAATCATGTCTGTTTTATTGTATATCATTATTGTATCCACAGCACCTATTATAGCTCCTGGCACATAGTAGATGTTCAATAAACAGGTGTTGAAATAAGTAAATGAAGTGGAGAAGAAATACTCTTTACAAGTTGACAGATCTGGGAGAAGGGTCCAAATCAGCCTCATGGAGGGTAATAGTGATGTGATGCTGCTGTCCTAGTCTCTCCCAGGTCGCAGAGTAATTACTGAGAAAGGTTCTAGATATTTTAGTTTGATCAGAAGGGCTGGGTGAAAGGGCATGGAAAAGTGTGGAACTTACAACCTAAAGCTACCCGTTATTATATACAGATTAAAAACAACGTCGTTCTGCAAGTAATGGCATTCACAGCAACCTGCATGGGATTGGAGACCATTATTCTAAGTGAAGTAACTCAGGAATGGAAAACCAAACATCGTATGTTCTTACTCATAAGCAGGAGCTAAGCTATGAGGCTGCAAAGGCATAAGAATTATACAATGGACTTTGGAAACTCAGAAGAAAGGGTGGGAGGTGGGCGAGGGATAAAAGACTACACATTGGGTGCAGTGTACACTGCTTGGGCGATGGGTGCACCAAAATCTCAGAAATCCCCACTAATGAACTTGCTCATGTAACCAAACACCACCTTTCCCCCCAAAGCCTATTGAAATAAAATAAAAAATTTTAAAAAATGTCATTCTGCAAATCACATATATTATCCAAATGTAACCAGTTTATAGAGGAATCTCAGTTTAAGGGGGTTTTAACTCCAAGTGGCTTAGTATTCCTAAACTCTGCTTTCAACTGTGGTTTTATAAACCCCTTTCTCTATCCTTAACAGTTAGATAATTTTAGATTATTTAGATTATTAAAGATCACTACAGTCTTGTTTCAAGCTCCAACATCATGTCTGTTTTAAAGCGTCCCATTTCGCCCTCGTCAGCTAGATTGTAGTGGGGTGCTGGGAGGGGTGAGGGTTTAGAGAACTCTTTCCCTGCTCCTCTGGCACCAGCACTTAGAGAAGGATGAGGCCAGTCCAATTCTGAGATGTCTTTCTACCTCAAGATTGGGAAAGGGGAGAGATGCAAAGGAGAGGGTAATCATTTTGGCCTCACCCTGGTTTGATGTGCTTCTAACTGATGCTGATATGTGTTGCTGCTGATGTGGGGATCTCCACCGAGATGGTGGGCAGGATTGTTCCTGATGTGAAATACAGCCCACTCAGATGTGGAGGTGGAACTCCCCAGAGAAAAACAGCTGTATCTATGACTGGTCCTGAAAGTGGTTGTTGTTCCAAGCCCCCTCTCTGGGTAAGGTTTACCTTACCTGGCCCAGCCTCTAACCTCAGTGGTTTTCTCAACAGACCCACCAGAATGGCTGAGGACCTCTTCTCTTCCTGCCCAGGGCTGTAGAGATCAGCAATGGGTAAGAGGTCACCCCTTCTTCTCTTTAGGCATATTCCATCACTACCTCTTCAAGCTCTGCTGGCTGGGCTACTCCATCCTTCAGAAATCCCCAGATGAGAAGCAAGCACCAGAATGTTCACACACGGTGAGCTCTCTCAAGAACTGACCACACTCTCCTCTGCTCTGATGGGGGCACCAGAATGAGCTGGCAGTTTTTGCAGCTCAGTATGCACCCAGCTGGAAAGGCCTTTTTCTTTTCTTTGTATTTATTTGCTTTTAATTTTTTAAAAATTCAACTTTTATTATAGAGACAATGAGTACACGTGCATGTTTGCTTACATACGTATATTGAATCCAAGTAGTAAGCACAGTACTCAATAGGTAGTTTTTCAACCCACGCTCCTCTCGCTCCTCCTTCTAGTAGTCTGCAGTATCTGTTGTTCCCATGTTTACGTCCACGTGTGCTCAGTGTTTAGCTCTCATATATACTTGAGAACATGTGGTATTTGGTTTGCAGTTCCTGTGTTAATTCACTTAGGATTATGGCCTCCAGCCGCATCTATGTTGCTGCAAAGGACATGATTTCATTCTTCTTTATGGCCGTGTCTTATTCCATAGTGTGTATGTACCACATTTTCTTTTTCCAGCCCACCACTCACAGGCACCTAAGTTGATGCCATGTCTTCACTATTGTAAATAGTGTGGCAATGAGCATATGAGTACATGCGTCTTTTTGGTATAATGATCTGTTTTCCTTTGGGTATATACTCAGCAATGGGATTGCTGGGTCCAATGGCAGCTCTGTTTTGAGTTGAGAAATCTCCAAACTGCTTTCCACAGTGGCTGAGCTAATTCACATTCCCACCAAGAGGGTATAAATGTTCCCTTTTCTCTGCAGTCTCATCAGCATCTGTTGTTTTTTGACATTTTATTTTATGTATTTGTCTATGTTTACTGAGACAGGGTCTCACTCTGTCATCCAGGCCACAGTGCAGTGGTGCAATCACAGCTCACTGCAGCCTCAACCTCCCAGGATCAGGTGATCCTCCCACTTTAGCCTCCTGAGTAGCTGGGACTATAAGCATATGCCATTGTACTTGGCTACTTTTTGTGTGTGTGTTTTCTTTTCTTTTTCTTTCTTTCTTTTTCTTTTTTCTTTTTTTTTGCAGAGATGAAATTTCGCTATATTGCCCAGGCTGGTCTTGAACTCTTGGGTTCAAGTGATCTGCCAGCCTTGGTTTCCCAAAGTGCTGGGATTATAGGTATGAGCCATTGCACCTGGCCTGACTTTATAATAATTGCCTCTGACTGGTGTGAGATGGTATCTCATTGTGGTTTTGGTTTGCATTTCTCTGATGAATAGTGGTGTGGAGCATTTTTTTTTGGTATGTTTGTTGGCCACTTGTATGTCTTTTTTTGAGAAGTATCTGTTCTTGTCTTTTGCCTATTTGTTTTTTGCTTATTGACTTAAGTTCTTTGTAGGTTCTGGATATTAGCTCTTTGGCTCCCATTCTGTATATTGTCTGTTTACTTAGTTGATAAGTTCAGAGAAAATGAAATACCTGGGAATACAGCTAACCAAGGAGGTAAACGATCTCTGCAAGGAGAACTATAAAACACTACTGAAAGAAATCAAGAGATGACACAAATAAATGGAAAAACACTCCATGTTCATGGATTAGAAGAATCAATATTGTTAATATGGCCATACTGTTCAAAACAATGTACAGTTTCAATGGTATTCTTATCAAACTACCAATGTCATTCTTCATAGAATTAGAATAAACTATTCTAAAATTCATATGGAACCAAAAAAAGAGCCAAAATAGCTGAAACAATCCTAGGCAAAAAGAAGAAAGTTGGAGGCATCACATTACCCAACTTCAAATTATACTATAAGGCTACAGTAACCAAAACAGCATGGTACTGGTACAAAAATAGGCACCTAAACCAATGGAACAGATTAGAAAACTCTGAAACAAAGCTGCACACCTATATCCATATGATCTTCAACAAGATTCACAAAAACAAGCAATGGGGAAAAGACTCTTTTTTCAATAAATGGTACTGAAATAACTGGCTAGTTAGATGCAGAAGGTTGAAATAGACCCTTACTTTTCACCATATAAAAAAATTAACTCAAGATGAATTAAAGAGGTCAGCCATGGTGGCTCATGCTTTTAATCCCAGCACTTTAGGAGGTGGGCAGATTTCTTGAGCTCAGGAGTTCAGCCTGGGCAAGATGGCCAAACTCTGTCTCTACTGAAAATGCAGAAAGTTAACTGGGTGTGGTGGTGCACGCCTGTAGTCCCAGCTACTCAGGAGGCTGAGGCAGGAGAATCATTTATACCTGGGAGGCGGAGGTTGCAATGAGCCAAGATTGAGTCACTGCACTCCAGCCTGAGTGATGGAGTGAGACAATATCTCAAAAAAAAAAAAAAAAAAAAAAAAAAGATGGATTAAAGATTTAAATGTAAGACTCACAATAAAATTCCTAGAAGAAAACCTAGGAAATACCTTTCTTGACATTGGCCTTGGCAAAGAATTTTTGACTGAGTTCCCAAAGACAATTGCAACAAAAACAAAAATTGACAAGTTGAATCTAATTAAACTAAAGACCTTCTACACAGCATTTTTCTTTTTCCTTTACGTACTCAAAATCTATATGAGGAAATCACCAGTCTCCACAAACACTGTACCCCCTAAGGACTGACAACCCTGCTGTCTCTCCCATTCCTTTCCCCAGTCTTCTCTTTATATGGACCAGAGGGTGCAATGGAGATGAGGAGGTGGTTGGTTGCTGAGGGCCTACATCGTTACCTCTTCATAAGCCTTGGGGGCTTGTGAGATCTGGCCCTACTTCTTGGATGCTGTCTCCGGGATATGGGTACCTGGAGCCTCTTTGCTCTCAGTTGTGGTCAGAAGGGGAAAAAACATTGCTCAACAGCTTGTTTTCCAAACTTGGGTCAAAAGCAGCCCTCTTGCAATCCTCTAACTTACTAGGTTCACTTTTTGAAATCTCTAATTACGGGAAAAAATTCAGGTTCATTCTCAGAGAACAGTATGTTTTGTTTACCTACAACTTCATTATTTATAGAGTCTTGTCAAACCACAGTGTTTAAAACATATTTGCAAAACCTCTAGCCAATGACCTACTTGTACCGTTTCTGAAAGGACTGAGGGTATTTATGGTAACTCCAGGCTGGGCTCAATGTGCCTTGTTCCTGTATGATCTGACCTGGGGTGAGTGTACAAGGCACTGTGACCTTTACTCCCGTGGAGTGTTGGACTTAGTACTGTCCAAATAGTGCCATGCTTCTCTTTAACACAAAGTCCTTAAAAAACCTCAATCTACTTACCTTTCTGGTAAAGATGCTTGCAAAATTCATTCATCCATTCTCATTTATTTATTTAACACGTATTTAATGAACTCCTAGTATTGGCAGGAACTCTTCTAGGCTCTGGGAATACAGTAGGGAATAAAGCAAAGAACACTAGTGCTCTCATGGAGGTGGTGTTTCACTGGAAGAGTTATTACCAAGCTAGCAAATATTTAAGATAATTGAATTACATTATATTGCACATGTATATATGCTATACTGCCTCCAAGTTTAGGTTGCAGCTGGTATAGCATTTGGTTAATAATCCAAACACTTAATCCTATCAGACCAGATTTGAATTTCAGCTTTGTCATTGACTCTGTGGTAGCTAAGGACATAACATGGAAACATGCTTAAGTTAAATTGCCAAATGAAAAAGCAGACTATAAAATGATAGATATTGTATCACTTGGTGTTTGTTTATGTATCATATATCTATATACACTTAGAAAATAGATTAGAGACCAAGTATGAAGGTTTTACTTCTCTAATCTAGTAGATTAGAGACCAAGTATGAAGGTGAGGAGTGCTTCTCCTCACCCCGTGGTTCTCCTCACCCCTTCCCTAATCTTGGCTGATGAAATTAGTATTGCTTTTTATTTTTGTTCTTATACTTATTTTGTATTTTTCAAGTTTTCATCAGTGAACATGCTCATTCAACTAAGACTTATTCAGCCAAACTATGTCACAGCCACCTTCCCAGGGACTGAGTAGCCATAGTTAAAAATCCAACTACACTGTTCCTGTCCTGATTGGGATTCCAGTGTTCAGATAAGGACAAATAACAAATACCTTATTTATAATATAGTTTATAGTCCTCTCTGCTTTTCTCTCTCTCTATGGACTAGAGGGTGCAATGGAATGAGGAGGTGGTTGGTTGCTGAAGCCAATTCTGTACACAAACACAATGCACATACAACACACACACAACACACACACAACACAAACATACATCACAGCATGCACACTGATACACACCACACATACTCATAACCACACACATACACATACATCACACACACACACCACACACACACCCTATATATTCCACACACAGCACACACACACCACACACCCCACACACATACAACCCCCCCACCACACACACCACATACACACTCATCACACACACACCATGCACACCCCACATACACATCACACACACCCACACACACACACACACCACGCAGCAATACATATACAAACAGACAGGTACAATTAATGTATCCAAATTAATAAAGATTGCAATAAAATATGCTCTACATTTCAATAATCCTTACTCTGACCTTTTCCTCCATGTGATTCCATTCTTCTCAGGCCTGCCTTTCCCTCAGGATTAGCCAATGGAATTTAGGTAGCCAGCCTTGAGACCTAGAGGCCCTACTAATTTCTGGTATAGCAAGACTGAAGGATCTGTAACACAAACAGGGCTGAAACACCCACCTTGTTCACCACATTGCGGGCAACAAGAAGGAGAGAAGAGAGAAGAGGGCAGAAGAGCTGCGGCCCTTCGGGGAGCCCAGACCTAGGAGCTCCCTGAGCTATGGCTGTGACACCCTCTTTGGAGTTCTGTGGTTCCTGGCACCTCCAAGCTTCCAGGTACCACAGTGTTCCCTGGTACCCTCAGTGGAAGCCACCTGTGGTACACCTGGTCCAGCAGAAGCCTCACAGGGAGCTTGTGCTGATGTCTGTGCTGGTGCCTGGAACTACCAGCCCTGCTGCAGCCAGTGGGGCTGGCTGTCCACTTGCTCACTCATGCATCCCTTGCCACTCTGTGCCTGGCTTGCCCTTGGCAGGCATGACTTGGGGCCAGTAGCACTAGCCGAGTGCAGCCTGCCAGGCAGAGTGGGTGGAATGAGTCCAGCGGGCCTGAGCAAAACTTGGGCAAAGGCACCACTGGCCACAGAGGTTTCCGGCAGGTGGAGTCTTTAGGTTTTTCCAAATATAAGATCATATAATCTGCAAACAAGGATAATTTGACTTCTTCTGTTCCAATTTTAATGCCCTTTCAGTTATTTCTTTCTCTTGTCTGATTGCTCTAGGTAGGACTTCCAGTACTGTGTTGAATGACAGTGGTGAAAATGGGCATCCTGGTTGTATTCCCTTTCTTAGAGGAAAGGCTTTCAGTTTTTCCTCATTCCATATGATGCTACTTATGAGTCTGTCATATAAGGCTTTTATTATTTTGAGATATGTTCCTTTTCTATCCAGTTTATTCATGGTTTTATCATGAAGGGATGATGAATTTTCTCAAATGCTTTTTCAGCACCAGTGGAGATTATCATATGGCTTTTATTCTTCATTCTGTTGATGAGATGTATTACACTGGTTGATTTGCACATGTTGAACCATCTTTGCATCCCAGGGATAGATCCCACTTGGTCATAATGAATGATCTTTTTAATGTATTATTACATTCAGTTTGCTAGTATTTTGCTGAGGATTTTTGCATCAATATTCATCAGAGATATTGGCCTGTAGTTTTCTTTTTTTTGACCTGTCTTTGTCTGGTTTTAGTATCAGGATAATACCGGCCTCATAGAATGTGTTTGAAAGTATTTCCTCATCCTCTATTTTATGGAATTTTTTGGGTGAGATCGTATTAGTTCTTCTTTAAATGTTTGGTAGAATTCAGCAGAGAAGCCACCAGGTGCCAGGCTTTTTTTTTTTTTTCTGGGGAACTTTTTATTATGGTTTTGATCTTGTGACTTGTTATTAGTTTGTTCAGGTTTTGGGTTTCTTCCTTGTTCAATCTTGGTAGTTTGTGTATGAGTCTAGGAATTTGTCCATTTCTTCTAGATTTTCATATTTATTGGCCTATAGTTGCTCATAATAGCCACTAATGATCTTTTGACTTTCTGCAGTATCAGTTATACTGTCTCCTTTTTCATTTCTGATTTTGTTTATTTGGATATTCTATCTTTTTTTAGTTAGTCTGGCTAAAGGTTTGTCAGTTTTGTTTAATTTTTCAAAAAAACCTCCAACTTTTTTTGTCATCTATCTTTTGTATTCTTTTTTTCACTTCAATTTTATTTATTTATGCTCTGATCATTATTATTTGTTTTCTTCTACCAATTTTGGGCTTGGGTTTGCTCTTGTTTTTCTTGTTCTTTAAGATGCATTGTTAGGCTATTTATTTGAAGTTTCTCTTCTTTTTTGATGTAGGCACTTACACCCATAAACTTTCCTCTTAGAACTTCTTTTGCTGTATCTGCTAGGTTTCGGTATGTTGCATTTCCATTATCATTTGTTTCAAGAAAGTTCTCAATTTCCTTTTTAATTCCTTCATTGACTCACTGGTCATTCAGGAGCATATTGTTTAATTTTTATGTATTTGCATAGTTTCCAAAATTTTTCTTGTTATTGATTTCTAGTTTTATTCCATTGTGGTCAGAGAATATGCTTGATATGGTTCATACTTTTTCAAAGGTTTTAAGACTTGTTCTGTGACCTAACATATGATCTATCCTTGAGAATGATTCATGTGCTGAATGTGTATTCTGCAGCTGTTGGATAAAATGTTCTGTAAATATCTATGAGATCCATTTGATCTAAAGTGCTGATTAAGTCCAACTGTTTTTGTGGTTTTCTGTCTGGAAGATCTGTCCATTGCTGAAAGTGGGGCATTAAAGTCTCCAGCTATTATTGTATTGCAGCCTATCTTGTTAGCTATGATATTTGATTTATATATCTGGGTGCTCCAGTGTTGGGTACATATATATTTACAATTGTTATATCCCTTTGCTGAATTGACTCCTTTATCATTATATAGTGACCTTCTTTGTCTCTTTTTACTGTTTTCGTTTTGAAATCCATTTTGTCTGATATAAATATAGCAACTCCTGCTCTTTTTTGGCTTTCATTGGCATGGAATATCTTTTTTCATTCCTTTATTTTTAGACTATGTGTATCTTTATAGGTGAAGCATGTTTCTTGTGGCAACAGATCAATGGGTCTTTTTTTTTTTTTTAATCCATTCAGCCACTCTATATCTTCTTATTGGAGAATTTAGTCCATTTACATCAATGTTATTATTGATAAGTAAGGAGGTACTCCTGCCACTCTTTTTTTGTTTTATTTTCTGGTTGTTTCACAATCTTCTTTTCCTTCTTTCTTTCCTTCCTGTCTTCCTTCAGTGAAGGTAATTTTCTCTGGTGATGTGGTTTAGTTTCTTGCTTTTTATTTTTTGTATATTTATTGTATGTTTTTTGGTTTGAGGTTACCATGAGGCTTGCAAATACTATCTTATAACCCATTGCTATCAGCCAATAGGAACTTAACACTGCATGAACAACAACAACAACAAAAAACCAACAAATAAGCAAAGAGAACACTGATAAGAACTCTACATCATAACTACATCCCTCAACTTCTAAACTTTTTGTTGTTTCTACTTAAATCTTATTGTACCGTCTATGTCTTATGTACTGTCTATGAGTTGTAGCTATTATTTTTGATTGGTTAATTGTTTAGTCTTTCTACTTAGGATAAAAGTAGTTTACACACTACAGTGATTATATTATGATATTCTATGTTTTTCTGTGTACTTACTATTACCAGTGAGTTTTGTACTTTCAGGTGATTACTTATTGCCCATTAACATCCTTTTCTTTTTGATTGAAGTATTCCCTTTAGCATTTCTTGTAGGACAGAACTAGTGTTGATGAAATCCATCAGCTTTTGTTTATCTGGGAAAATCTTTATTTCTCCTTCATGTTTGAAATATATTTTTGCCAGATTTATTATTCTAGGGTAAAATTTTTCTCCCTTCAGCACTGTAAGTATGTTATGCCCTCTCTTCTGGCCCATAGATTTCACTGAAATGTCTGTTGCCATATGTATTGGAACTCCATTGTATGTTGTTTATTTTCTCTTGCTGCTTTTAAGATCCTTTCTTTATCATTTATAAATTTGATTATTATTATTGTCATTTTTAAAGACAGGGTCCCACTCTGTCACCCAGGCTGGAGTGCAGTGGTGCAGCCTCAACCTTCTAGGATCAAGTAATCCTCCCACCTCAGACCCCCGATAGCTAGGACTACAGGCACATGCCAGTATGCCTGGCTAATTTTTTTGTATTATTATAGAGACAGATTGGTCTCAAACTCCTGGGTTCAAGTGATTCCCTCGCATCTGCCTCCCAAAGTGCTGAGATTACAGATATGAGCCACTGTGCCTGGACAGAAGTTTGATTAATAAGTGCCTTGAGGTAGTGTTCTATAACCTTCTAGTACTTGGGTAGTAATATTTTTCTCTAGGTTTGGGAAGTTCTCTGTTATTATCCCTTTGAATAAACTTTCTACTCCATCTCTTTCTGTACCTCCTCTTTAAGGCCAATAGCTCTTGAATTTGCCTTTTTGAGACTGTTTTCTAGATCCTGTAGGTGTGCTTCATTGGTTTTTATTCTTTATTATCTTGCTCCTTTGACGATAGTGATGATGATTATTATTTTTTTGAGTCAGAGTCTCACTCTGTTGCCCAGGCTCACTGCAATCTCTGCTTCCTGGGTTCCAGTGATTCTTGTGCCTGAACCTTCCAAATAGCTGGGACTACAGGTGCACACCAAGACACCCAGCTAATTTTTTTATTTTTAGTAGAGATGGGGTTTTGTCATATTGTCCAGGCTGGTCTCAAACTCCTGGTCTCAAGCAATCCACCCACTTTGGCCTCCCAAAGTGCTGGGATTACAGGCATGAGCCAATGTACCCTGCCTGAGTATTTTCAAATAGCCTGTCTTCAAGCTCTCTATTTCTTCTGCTTGATCAATTCTGCTATTAAAAGACTCTGATACATTCTTCAGTATGCCAATTGCATTTTCAGCTCTAGAATTTCTGCTTAATTCTTTTTAGTTATTGTAATATCTTTGTTAAATTTATCTGATAGAATTATGAATTTCTTCTCTGTGTTACTTTGAATTTCTTTGAGTTTCCTTAATGCAGCTATTTTGAATTTTCTGTCTGAAAAGTCACATATCTCTCTTTATCCAGGATAGGTCTCTGGTGTCTTATTTAGTTCATTTGTTGAGGTCATGTTTTTTTAAATCGTGTTGATGCTAATAGATGTTCTCCAGTGTCTGGGCATTGAAGAGCTAAAGAATTTATAGTAGTGTTCTGTCTGGGACTTTTTGTACTCATCTTTCTTGGGAAGACTTTCCAGATATTTGGACAGATTTGAGTATTTTGATCCAAGCTGTATGTGTTTTAAGAGCATCCTAAGGCCAGTGAAACTGTGGTTCTTGCAGACTTGTAGAGGTACTACCTTGATGGTTTTGGACAATATCCGGGATAATTCTCTGGATTACCAAGTAGAGACTCTTGTTCTCTTCTCTTACTTCTCCCAGAGTCTGTCTCTCTGTTCTGAACTAACTAAATCTGGGGGTAGATGACACAAACACCGCTGTGGACACCACCACTGTGACGGTCCTGGGTCAGACCTGAAGGCAGTACAGCACAGGGTCTTGCCCAAGGCCTGCTATAACCACTCTCTGGCTATTGCCTATGTTCTCTCAAGGCCCTGGAGCTCTACAATCAGCAGGTAGCAAAGCCAGCCAGGCCTGTGTCCTTCCCTTCAGGGTGATGAGTATCCTCAGGTTCCAGGTGGGTCTAGAGGTGCCATCCAGGATTAAGGGACTAGAGTCAAAAACCTTAGAAGTTTACCTATTTTCTATTGTACTACTGCTAGGCTGGCACTCAAACCACAAAATGCAGTTCTTCCCACTCTTGCCTCCCCTTTTCAAAGGCAGAGAAGCCTCACCCCATGGCCACTACCACCATAGGCCTATAGGGAGTACCACCAGACTAATACCAATGTTCCCTTAAAGCCCAAAGTCTCTTTAGTCAGCTTGTGGTGAATGCTGTGTGGCTTAAAACTCACCCTTCAGAGTGGTGGGGTCACCTGTGTTTCAGAGCAGGTCCAGAAATGCCAAGAGCCAAGTCCCGGAATTGGGGACCATAAGAGCCTGCTCAATGCTCTACCTGCCTCTGGAGCTGCTGTTACCTAAAGTACAAGATGAAGTCTCCTTTACTTTTTCCTCTAATTTTCTCAAGCAGAAGGAGTTTCACCCCTTAGCCACCAGCGCTGGTAATGTGCTGAGTCTTACCTGAAGCAGCAAGTCCTGAGATTCACCCAAGGCCCTCAATATAGTATCTGGGTATTGCTGCTGGTTATTCAGAGCCCAAGGGCTCTTTAGTTAGTGGGTGATGCATAGTGCCAGGACTGGGTTTTTCCTTTCAAAGCTGTGGGTTCCCTTCTGGCCTAGGGTGCGTCTAGAAATGTTATCCAGGAGCCAGGGCCTGGAAAGAGGGCCTTGTGACTGACTAGTGCCCTATTCTTCTGTGGGTGGGTGGATTTTCAAGATGGAAGACAAAGTTCTCCCCACTCGTCCCTCTCTTCTCCTTAAGTGGAAGGAAGAGTTCTCTTTTGGAACCACAAACTGTGCAGCCTGGGTTAGGGGAGGGTGATACCAGCACTCCCTTAGCACCCCAGCTGGTGTCTCCGTGGTTTGTCTGCCCCTACCTTCTCCCCTTGCCCAGTCCACTGTGTCTGGGCCTGATTCAGCACTAGGACTTATCGAGGGCGAAGGATATGAACAGACACTTTTCAAAAGAAGACATTTATGAGGCCAACAAACATATGAAAAAGTGCTCATTATCATCGGTCATTAGAGAAGTGCAAATCAAAACTACATTGAGATACCATCTTATGCCAGTTAGAATGGCGATCATTAAAAAATCTAGAGACAACAGATGCCGGCGAGGATGTGGAGAAATAGGAACACTTTTACGCTGTTGGTGGGAGTGTAAACTAGTTCAACCATTGTGGAAGACAGTGTGGCGATTCCTCAAGGACCTAGAAATAGAATCCATTTGACCCAGCAATTCTGTTACTGGGTATATACCCAAAGGATTATAAATCGTCCTATTATAAAGACACATGTACACATATATTCACTGTGGCACTGTTTACAATAGCAAAGACTTGGAACCAACCAAAATGCACATCAATGGTAGACTGGATAAAGAAAATGTGGCACATATATACCATGGAATACTATGCAGCCATAAAAAAGGATGAATTCATGCCCATTGCAGGGACATGGATGAATCTGGAAACCATCATTCTCAGCAAACTGACACAAGAACAGAAAACCAAACACTGCATGTTCTTACTCATAAGTGGGTGTTGAACATTGAGAACACATGGACACAGAGTGGAACATCACACACTGGGGCCTGTTGGGGGGTGAGGGGGTCTAGGG